>JABUQX010123149.1:20000-30000 GCA_015478945.1 Trachelipus rathkii
ATTACTTTATTATTCTTGTTAAATTTATAAAAAATAAATACCAATATTTTATGTATAATTTTAGTTTATCATTGTGTTAGATATCTGAGTGATTACTATATTATATAATACTTTAGTGTTATCTTTTGAATGTCTCGATATTTTGAATTTTATTATATCTATTATTATTATTTTATTATGATTCTTATTTATTATCTAAATATATAATGTTTATGTTTATTATATAATTTTACTTTATACTTATGTCCATTTTTTGATTTATCAATAATTTTAGACTAATAGCTTTTAGTACAATTTTAGTTAATAAGTATGACTATTTTAAATTACTTTTATTATTTATTATTTATTAATGTATTATTATTATTAATTTTATTTCCTTTATTATATTATACTCCATATGAATCTATGTTGTAAGTTGTTTAGATTATATGGATGTGCTTTCGGTTGCGTCATTCTTTCGCTTAATTTGCCTCTAAATACTTTCATTTGTATTTCATCTCCATTCTTCTCTTTTATATGATAGCGTTTCTATTCTATCTTCTTTTTTTTCTATATTGCTTGCTTCTTCCTATATATTTATATTATATTATATACTTATTTATACTAATTCCGTGCTAAGCGTCAGGAAGTAATGTACGTACTATTTATTATCTCATTATTATTATTTATTCATCTATTTATATTATTATATTATTACTCTTATTATTATTTGTTATAATAATAATAATTTAATTTCATGATTCGTACAATAATTATAAGTGTTTTAGTGCTGAAATTTTTTGCGTATCTGATCTCTAAATGTTTGTTATCGATTAGAAGTCAAGCCCAATGCCTGCGTAATGCATATTGAGTTATTCTTATTATTTATTACAATAATAAAACTACGAATTATTAAAATTAAACGCTGCTTGGAGGTGAGGATAGTCTTTACACTTTACTTTTCGTCCTACCGATCCACAAAGTCTATAAAATCAAATTAAAACAGAATCGGAGCTTAGAGACAAAATACACGTATCCGATCAGAACAGCTCACTATCTACTCTAAGATTAGCTCCTCCCGAGAGGCCTGAGGGCCAGTTAGAGGCTCGACACAGCGTTAATATTCTAACGATGTTATATCGCGGGTAAGGCACTTTCTGAGACTGGAAACCCTGAATTTCTGAGATACAGCATAATTTCTTCGCTCTATAGATAAAACAGCAAAAGAGGCTCCATGAGTGAACAAATGGGCGCTGGATCAGACAATATATAGTACGCTATGGAAAGTGAATTGAGTGAACCTACAATTATATTCTATCGTCCTAACGCAAGATAGAGTAGTATCTATCAACAGAAGGTGAACTTTTATGTATACTTTACTTTCATTGACAATATTTTTTTTGTACTTAAGTTGAATAAAGCATCTTTCAAATATGGTTTTTAGAAAAACCACTCATTTACTATATTACTTTATTATAGGGTGCTATTTAGCTCCTTGATACGGATATTTATAACCTGTGGCAACTCCATAGACTTATATAGATTAGTAAATCCTGAATAATAATATATATATATATATATATATATATATTATAAATATATATATATAGGCACTTTCCTTTTAAAACGGATGTATTATCACTATAAATAATATATTACGTATACAATATCCGATAAATATCGCTGATAACCTAATCGGTTACTAACCTTAATACCACTTGTTAAGAACGTAGTTTTAACACTTATATACTACTACACAATATGAAGAAGAGAAAATACGTATTGACCCACATGTTGCTTTATTATATATATGTTAATTTATATTAATATGATAATTTTTATTTATTCATTTTATTTTTAATATATTATTTTATTTATATAAGGGGCTACTCGAGCCGACGGTGGGACAGAGGGGGAGGACTGATAGAGTCCCTCACCGTCGTCCCCCCTTTATAGATGCGCCCGAGAACCTATATGACTCTTATGACATTACTTGGCGATTTAATATTCTTGTAGTAGTATATATCTCCCACTTTAGTTTTAAAAATAATAAAAAAACTTTATTGGCAACCTTGTCGCTCTATATATTGCTCATTTAGATAAATAATACGATACCAATAAAATTCGAGATTATAACTCAATCGCTCGTTCGATATATATATCGGTTAACATCCTTTAAACGAAATGATTCCTCATATATTAATATATTAAATTAAAATATATATATTAAATATATATAATATTATATATATATATATTAAGTATTTATATATAATATATATTAAATATATAATATATAATATATATATATATATATATATATTATTTATATTAATATATACATATATTAATATATATATTATAAATAATATAATATATATATATATATATAAGATATAATATATTAAAATTAATAATAATTATATATATAATATTATGAATGTGCCATATTAAAGTAGTACCAGGTGTTATTATCGCACTTCAAGTCCCGTAATTTATTAATATCGCTGGATTATCACTATTATACCCACCTTAAATAGGGCAATATTGATACCAAGTTGAGGTAGTGATAAACTTTCGTATAATATTAAATATATTAATTATATATAATATATTATATTAATTTATAATAATAATTATATAATATAATATATATATATATTATACTATATATTATATATATATATATATATATATTTATTGATTAATATAAATTATTATATTAATATTATATATTATTAATATATATATTATTATATTATTATATATAAGTATGATATATATGTGAGCAAAATCTAGTTATAATGTGGACCTTCTTGATACGGTATAATCGGTATTAGCCCCAAATAAAATAGTCAGTAGGTTACAGTCTTTATGTACCATGAATAAGACTCTTATCTATTCATAATAGGGAATATTTAGATAATTCAATAACAATATATATAATTAAACTTTTAACGTTTTTATACGACTTCGTCAGTATTTTAATTTTATTGTTATTTTTATAACTAAAGAAATCCCTATACTAAGTGGTAAAATACTGCGATAAAGAGGCGGAGTCTGAAGTCTCTCGAGTCTTATTCCGAGTGAGGAATACACAACAGGTAAGATATTCCTCCCCTCCGGGGTAGGGTTACCCTCCATGGAACTAGCCGCTCTTTGGTTAATATATGGGTGTCGTCGGGGTACCTCCGCCACCTCCCTATCAGGGGATATAGGAAATCGTCCCCCTTCTGTTACCCTCAGGTCGGCTCTGAGCTCACCCTACTATTTTATGCCGTGTAATTACATTTAACATAATAATATATATATAGTAATTATATAAATTATATTATAATATATTATTATATATATATTAATATATATAATAATATATTATTATTTAAATATATATTAATTTTAATATATATATATATATATTAATATATATATTAATATATAATAATATATATATAAAATATTAATTATATATATATATAATATAAATTATAATTATTATATATATATATTATATAGATTAGGATACAAAGTATCACCTTATCACTAATATAATATTTATATCAGATTACTATTCATTATATATTATATCAAAAACTATGGCATATATAATTTGTGAAGTAAATATATAAAAACGTTAAACACTCAAACCCTAACAATTCTATAAATGTGTATTTATTCTAACGTTAATTCTAACATATCATAAACTGTATAATATATAAAATACAAATAAAATAATAATTAGTCTATACATTTAGTAGGTTAATATATAAAGTCTAAATAAATATAATTATCCACTCTAGTCCATCATAAGTAAAAAACATGCATTAATTGGTAACATTTATTTATTTTTGAATTTAATATATGCTTCAAAATATATATTCCTAATGATTTTAAATTAATATATTATATTATATATTGTAGTATATTTTATTATAATAAGTTAAAAATTAATAAATTATTATAACTTTTATTATGTTTAAATAAGTGTTAATCAAATATGAATTGATAATACTTATATATTATGTTATCTAATCCATATAATATATTATATATTATAATATATTATAATATATATAATAATATTATATATTATATATATATATATTATATATATAAATATTATATATATATATATATTAATATATATCAGATATATATAGTATATAATATATATATATATATATATAGATTATATAATATATATAATTATATCTATATATATATATAATATATGATATATATATATATATATTATTAATATATAATATTATATATATAATATAAATATATATAATATATATATTATATATATCATTAATTATTATATAGTAATACTTATATTAAAATATAATTATTAATATTATATTTATAATTTTATATATATATATATATATATATATATATATATATATATATAATATAACAGCAGTTTAAAATATATATATTTGTACATCTTCTGATTAGTTAAAATTTATAATATATTATATATATATAATATAATAATATATTATTAATTATATAATATAAAAATAATAATAATATTAAATACGGTTATATATATATATATTATATATATATATATATATATATATAATATATATGAATTATATATATAACATTTATATATATAATATATAATATTAATATTTAATTAATAATATAATATATAATATATATATAATATAATTATATATATAAATATATTATATATAATATATAATATATTATTATAATATTATATTAAATTTTAATTTATATTAATATATATATTATATAATATAGTGTGCCGTATAATATACTATATAACAAAATAAAATTATTCGGGGAGGGGCCAGATCAAATAATATCGATATTCTTAGTATAATATGTATATATATATATATATAATAATTAATTCTATATAATATATATATATGATAATATTATTATAATATATTATGATATATAATATATGATATATATTATATTATATTATATTAATATATTTATATATATATAATATATAATATATATTATATATTAATAATTATATATTAATTAATATTATATATATATATATTATATATATATTATTATAAATATATATATATATATATAAATATATATATATATAATATTTATATATAGTATATATTATATATTAATATATATATATTATATAATTATAATATATATATATTATATATATATATATATATATATATATATATATATATATATATATATATAATATAAAATAAATATATGTATAGTATATATAAAGGATAACAAATATTTATTTCCTAAGAAAAAAATGGGAGTAATTTATGAACTAAATTTAATTAAAATGACTAAAGATTATAATGAGTGAAGATTATGAGTGAAGATTATAGAATGAATTAAAGAGTGAAATAATGAACGAAGGTTAATGAGTACAAAAATTAAAGATTGACAATGACGGAAGATTAATTATATGATTCAATATTAATAATTTATTCGATGTAATGTAGAGGATGATGAGGCAAGTCCTAATAAGTCTTATTCATCTCCCAAAATAGTATTTATATGCATCTAATAGTATAGTATTTTTCAGAAGTAACTTAATGTGATAACAAGTCATTTCTTCTAACTGAGTAAATATGACAGTATTATAGTAATACTAACGGGTAAATTTAGCCAGTATTATGGACAACAAAGATTGTTAAAAATTAAATTTGAGTAATAATTGGTAGTGACTATGCGTATAAACTAATAGTGTATATATAATAAATAACTATGATCCGTACTATTAATTGCGTTTATTTATTATCGTATCGTAAATACCGATATCTATTAGTATGTATGTCATGCATTTCATACTTCCAATATAAATCACCATTATCTGCTTAATTTTCCTAAATCTTCTTAATTAGGCTCTATTTCGAGATCTATTCAATTTCCTTTTGTTAAATATATTGATTATATACACAATGATCTTTCTTAGTTACTTTATACTCAATATTGGATCAATACTATATATAATACTAAACTCCCTTGATTTCAGGTAATGACAATATTATAGCAAAATTAGGAATAGTAATTATAATTTCTTTTATGATATTAAATCAACCCTCTCTCCTAAAGTACTGATATTTAAACTCATCTCAATATATAAATTAGGTATATATAATAATAAAATGGATTAGTACTATAATAATAAGTTTTTATATAGTGGTATCGTAGTAATAGTTAGGAATGTTAGGGTCGTCTTTTTGGATACTATTGTTTGAATTTTGTGATCAAATTAATAGCAATTTCAATACCCAGCTCTGATACGCTTAAACATTCTTCCAAATATCTGCTGAAATTCTAATGTTGCATTTTCTTTTCTGATGACTTCAAGTTTAGTTTTAAACTAAAGGGACTCACGAGATTTGATTTCCTGACAGCGACGATTATAATAAATTATATTTACCTCTGCAACTTTATTATTATTAACAGAAGATACTTAAAATTGTTAGTGTCTAGAAATTTTCGGGGGGGGCCATGGCCCCTGCCCCCCCTAAATACGCCACTGTAATATATATATATCTAATTATATATATATATATAAATATATATATATATATATAATATATTATATATATATATATATATTAATATATATATATAATAATATCTTATATATATTATTATTATATATATATATATGATATATATATATATATATTTAATATATATATTATATATGGTAAGATGCTCCATTATACAGATTCTATATTTATATAAATTAGTGTTGTTGAGTCGCAAAATTAAATTAATTATATATTATTTAGATATATTTTATAATTCTCTACGATATACATTAAGAAAGATTTGTATATCGTTATATATATTCAGTAGAGTTCTAACTTTTTATCTTTATTTACTATTGTTTACAATAAAATGTAGCGGAAATTTAATTTAGTAAAAATTATTATTATATATATAATATTATATAATTATAAGATATTATTTGCTATGCACTGATTGAAACAATATTTTAGAAATAATAATGCTAATTATTTGAGACTATTATATGATTTAAAATGATCTCATCTCTGTTATGTATTTTACTTTATTACTGGTAATTCATATCTCTCAATCTATCTAATCTATTCTACTATCTTAAATCTAATATCTAATTCTAATATACTATTCTATCTATATCTATATCTATCTTATTTTCTATTGAATATAATATTATTATATATATATTATATTTATATTAATATATCTATATATATTATTATTTAATATATTTATATAATATATATATTATAATTATATATATATATATAATATATAATATATATATATATAATATAATATATTAATATATATAAATTATTATTATTATATATTTATTAATATTAAATAATATATAATATATATAATAATATTATATTATATTATTATTATATATAATATATATTATATTATATATAATATAATTCCTTATTTATAGTAAAAATCGTTATCGAGTCAGTCATGAAAAAATCAACCTAAGCTTCTAAGGGTCATAAGTACTCGACGAGATCCCTTACAATGGCATCTCGTTCAGTGTAGAGGTTCTATATCATTATATATAAATTCCATCATTGTGGACCCAGATAGGCCATACTAAATACCAAATCCCCCTCACTAACACCCGTGACCATTCATCATCCTAATATTTAATTGCACCTTCTTTTATCGCCTCTATTAGCAATATAACTTATCACATTCCCTATTCTACAGCGCATTCCTATATTTTACTGATCAATCCACTATTAATTTTTATTCGGTAATTTCCTCACACTTCCCATCTCAAAGCACACTATCACCACTATACCATCCGCTTAACCAAGTTAATCTGATTCCATTCCATATTCTCACTGAACCTCAACACATTAATAAATAGTCAAACTTTTCTCATTTTATTATTTCTTACTCATTAATTATCTTCTATATACACATTTCACTCTATCTAAGGCCATACACAACTACCTAATGCGATTTTCATATCTTCTTATATTTATTATCAATATTTCTTCTCACACTCATAACACGCTCCTATGGTATATATATATTATTATTAATTATAATATATTATAATTTATATTCATATATATATATATTAATAATATTATATTCTATATATATATATATAATATAATGATATTATAATATATATATATATATATATTATATTAATAATATTATCATATATAAATATATATGATATTAATAATCTATATATATATATATATTCTATTAATATTTTATATATATGTATATTATAATATATATATATTATATATTTATTATTATATTAATTAATATAGTATATATATAATATATATATATAATATATTAATAATTTAATATATAAAATATATTAAAATATATATATATATATTATATATAATATATATTATATTTAAGTATATATTAAATTATATATAATAATATTATATATTAATATATAATCATTAATATATATAATCTATATATATTAATTATTATTAATTAATATTATATATTATATATTATAATATATATTATATATCCTAATCTAATTATATAACTCTGAGTGAGTTCTCAGTCGATAATTTATTATCTAAATTGAAAAGTTAGGTTAGTAATGATTTTAGTAATAATATTGACTAATATTTTAAATATTGGTAATGATCTTTATTAAGGTATTTTAGTATCTCTGAAAATGTAATAATGCTCCATAAGCTCATACCCCCCCCCTCCTGAACAAGTGAATGGCTTTGACATCATATATATATATAATATATTATATTATAATTAATATATTATTATATATTAATATATATATAATATAATTAATATATATAATATATAATTATTAATTAATTAAAATTCATATATATATATATATATATTTATATATTATAATATAATAATAATATATATATAATATATATATATATAATATATATATAATATATATATCTATAATATATATATATATTATTAATAATTTTAATATATTTAATATATATTTTATATAATTTAAACATATTTTATTAATATTATATAATTATAGTAATAATTAAATATATAATATAATATATATATTATACTATATATAAATATATAATAATATTATATTATTAATATTAATATATATATTATATATATATATAATATTTATTAATATATATATATCTATACCTATATTAATTAATTAAATATATAATAACTATATTATATATATATAATATATATATATGATATATATTAGTATATATATTAATATATATATTATAATATATATATATATATAATCTATATATATATATATTTATTTAAATATATATATTTAATAATATACTTTATTATATATAATAATATATATATTAATATATATATATATATAAATATTATTATATATAATATATATTTATTAATTATATATTATATATTATTATATAATTATATATATTATTATTATATAATATTAATATAATATATATATATATAATATATCATAGTATATATACATAATTAACAATTTGTGTACTTTATGTTTTATGTGATAAGTTGATTATTGATGTATATTTAAAATAGCCTCCATATGTTAATGTCAATAACACTACTGTATACGTTATATTAAACAAATCTATATAGTAATATAATATATTATATAATATCACATAAACTATATATAAACTATAAATTATATAAGAGTAAGTAATTATAAATTAGGATTCAGAAATCGTATATATATATGATATGCAGCGAGGTCAAATAAGCTAGATTTAAAAGTTCACAAGCGAATTGGTGAAATAAAACTGAAGAATTAATACTCTAAGGAAAATATAAATGTGTATATGAATATTAGTAGAAAAAATAAAATGATAAAATAATACTAAAAATAAAAAAAAGAAAAAAGAAGCGTAATTATTGGTAAAATATATTTATCATCCTAATTTATTTCTTAATTAAATGGCTATATAAATCCCATCGAGCCTGCATTGTCTGTTATCTCGCCTGCTGGGTAAAGAATTGT
>JABUQX010123150.1:10000-15000 GCA_015478945.1 Trachelipus rathkii
AATTAGCAACTCATCAACAAAAGAACTCCTTCGAAACTTAGACCACATACCACTCACAACTAACGCAATAACAAACCATTAACACCAACATCACCAACCTCATAACCACCAACACCTAATAAGGTTTTCAGTGATACTTACAATCTAACATCCTCACGGATTGATAATACAAGAAAACTGGCAAGTCATCAAAACACTAACTCTCGAAACAACCCCCTCCCTCCCACGAATCCCCTCCTTACCTGATTTCCCTCCAATCTCCCTCCCTTCTCCAAAACAACAATCAGACCGCCTAAGCAAAACATTATGCTAACATTTCTCGCAAACCAACCCCCCATAGGAAAATGAAAAAACAACTCAGAAAACTCCTCCTCAGACCTCAACTACCACCCTTTTACAACTGAAAGGATATCAGAAACTATCAAACCTCAAACTCACCAGCTAACAGGACAGACTTAATCTCAAACTACAATATAAAAACTCAAGTGAAAAGCCTCTCCTCATCAAGAAATTTTTAACAACTCCTGGCAACTAAAGCTATATACCCTCAATCTAGAAACAAGCATTCTACTCCCAAAACTCAAACCCAAAAAAGACCCCAATTCCCCCTCCTACTGCCCAATTTCTCTCCTCTCCTACATCAGTAACTGCTGGAGAAATTAATTTTAAACAAACTTTCCCTTTTTTCATCATCCTCCCAGATTTCCAACATGGATTTAAAAGCAACCACTCCACAATAAGCATTCCTACCTCACCCAACACATCATCATGGTTCCCAATCCCATCCCATAGATTCCATTCTCACAGCACATCGATTTCAACAAAGCCTTTGACATTTGTCCCCAATTCATTCTATTCAAAAATCCTTCACTCGCTAGAAAATAACGACAAAAAAATGGCTTTCTAATTTTTTTCTCACTAATCGTTTTGCTAAAGTTCTCCACAAAAAAATCTTCCTCTCTCCCCTCAATTAAATAACAAACGGTTCCAAATGCACCATTCTTATCTCTGTTCCTTTTCATCTTTTACTAGCAACCTAACTACCCCTACCACAATCACCAAACTTATAATACGCTGATGACATAGCCTCAATTTCCCAAGCATCCAAGAACGTAAATATAGCATTCTCACCCCAGAAATACTTATAAAACAATTGAAACTTGGTTACTCTCCAACAGAATGACCGGCTTCCCCCTAAATCTTCCATCAAACCTCCATAACCACCAACGCCTATCAATCCTCGACTCCACCCAATAGTTTTCCTGAACAACACTCCCCTCCCCTAACAAAACACCAAATAATTAGGATTATATGAACACACATGACGTTTTCCCCCACATGACCAATAACTCATCACTCAAGCGGAATTAACTAAACACCTCCGACCCTTTCCCAAAAACAACTTCAAGTAAGCAGGAAGGCATCCTCACATCCCCATCACACTTATAAGACTACCTAGAACAAAATATAAAACTAATGCCTCCCCCGATGGTTCCTGCACTGTCATAATCTAACTTCCAAAAAATTACAAATAACAAAAACACCCTTTTAGAGATCATCATGGATGGCAACTAAACTACCCCATCCAACATTTAACATGACGAGACTTACATACTTCTATCTCCACCCATTGGAGATGGTGGGGATCAATTCTACAGAAAAACCCTAAATCAACACCCATCTCACAAATAACTCTACCAACCACTCCGACATAGACTAAAATTTCCACTCCTCAACAGCATTAAATTCGTATAATGACATCTATACATTATCCCTCCCCCTCACCCCTCCCCTCCCTCTCCAATAGTCATGGCTTACTCCATCATACACAACTAACTAACACGTACCTCCAAAAACGCCAATAACATATACTAACTCCCTCCCAAAAATTTCCTATCGAGAAACACGTCCAGAAAGCAAATGACTCGCCCGGAGCAGATCAGATCATCACCCAAAACTCTTTTACATTATAAACTAAATATAGATTCAAACTAGACAATTTTACATCCCTCATCTGCATCAGATGTCAATTTCCCAGGACACAATGGGGCACCTCCTTCTGGGGTGCTCCGCTCTCGACGTCCCCCGTGCCGACTTCTCTATAATCTCCTTCTCGACTGTGGAACCGCCCAAGAGCGGTGGCCGGGTTTCCTGGAAGCAGTGTGGCCCTCCAATTGGAGGTGGGCCATGGGCAGAAGTAAGTAAGTAAGTAAGTAAGTAAGTAATATATATATATATAATTAATATATATATATATATATTTATATATATATATATATATATATATATATATAAATATATACTATATATATTTTATATATATATATATATATATATAATATAATATATAGGGTGCTCCGCAAGGAACATCTATATATCTGGTGGTGACTCAATAGGTCAATGCCAGCATAAATGTGCATATAAACGTATGTCCTACTCTGCATGGTTATCGTGTTATGCTGGTTTACATATTGGACCGGATGTACTACATGTTATAATACTGTTTGATTTGGCAACAGAGCTTTTAGCGACGTACAGCGGGAATATTAGAAACCATTGATACGCAATATGCTTTAATAATACCCAATGCATCAATGTACAAAAGAAGAATGGCAACCTTAGAATTTTTATTACACCGCACAATAGTTTATGTACGTCCAGAATCAGCATAAAGGGTTATGTGTAATTAACATGTAATCATAATGTTATGAATAATACAGTATTAGGGATTAACTGACTCATACTACTATTATTACACATGCTAGTAATATTAACAATACTATGAATAGACTGATAATAATATTAATACGGATTATAATATAATAATAATAATAATTTAATGAATAATAATAATAATAATAATAATGATAATAATCCATAATAATAATAATAATAAATAATAATAATATTAATATATAAATAATAATAATAATAATAATATATAATAATAATATTAATATAATAATAAATAATAATAATACGAATAACATTACTAATTACCAATGAAAAAAATATTGTAGTTTTAGTAGAATCCAAACATTCTCAAATATTCACTCGACAGTCGCTGGCAATTTCTATCTGGCACGCCGAAGAACAGGCACTTGTTGCTGTCGGTGTAATTTCACGTTCCCTGTGTAGGGGCAGTAACATCCATTATTCGGTATCAACATAGGTCATACCTTTGTTGCACTCTCCCTCTGTATACCTCTGACTTCATCTAACCCCATAAACAGAAGTCCAAATGGGGTAGGTCTGGAGATTTGTGGTGAATTGCGGAAGGGAACCACCACGGCCTATCAACCGCCCATGGCATGTGCGGTCGAGATGTCGCCTCCAGCGGGGTGGAAATAGCGTAGGGGGGCGCAATATGTTGGAATAACATGGCTTCCGTGTTAGGCAGCGGGATGTTCTCATAGCTTGGACTGGTAAGGTACGTCTCAAAAAGCTAGATACCTAGCACCGTCAACTCCTGCATGGAAAAACCGGACTGATCACATGTCTTGTCGATCATCCACACACATTACAGAGAATCGTCTTTGGAAGTGCGTTTGCATTGTACCGTGTGGATTCCCTTGCGACCATAGATGCGCGTTGCGTGTGTTGTTGATCTCACAACGGGTGAATGTGGCTTTATTTGAATACAATACATATGGCAATATGGGACGATTAGCAAGTATCCACCTACAGAATTCGAGACGCGCATGACTGTCGCCTTCATGCAGTGATTGCAACAGTCTGTTTTTGAAAGAGGTACATGTGCTCTCGACCGTAATAATTCGACATACACAACTTGTTCGTGGCAATACACACTGGCATATTCGAGTGTGCTTGTTGTTGGGCTATGGATCACCAAGGAAGAATGGTCTCCTCTCCTCCACAATGGTCTTGAAGACCACGCTCCGATTAATATGCAAGCTGGGGAACTGAACAGGTTCAGCACGTATTGGTAGATCTGCTAACACTCTACGATCCGGGATTCAACGTCTAGGAAAGCGTCGATGGTATTCCACTGCAACAGCAGGGGCATCATCACAGTAATCGTACACGTAACATCAATATCTGCATATTTTGGCACTAGTAAAATATTCGGCCATTTCCACTGAACTTGTACGAGCACTTACACCGATATCTTGTATAACTAAACATTCAGCGTCGTCTTAGTCTACGTATAGTGTGAAGTGGTAAAAGTTAAAATTACGTTGCATTCTTCCTTTGTTACGTTAATGCATTTTTGAAATATTAAGGCATGGGTTTCTAATATTTTTAATTATTATTATTAATTAGTTATTTAAAAATTAATTATATAATATTCTTAATAATTAATTAATATTAATTTATTTTGTTTAAGTATTACTATATTTTATATTCTTATAATTAATATAATTAATTATTAATTTAAATGTTAAATAACTACAGGAATAGTAAATGCAGTGACTGTCGCGGCGGAATATTATTTGAGAATGTGTTATAGATTTAACTAGTAACTATATTTTTGTTTCATTGGTATTAGTAATGTTATTCGTACTATTATTCGTATTATTATTATTAGTTCAGCCTCCAGAAAGCAACATGCACGTAACAAAAAAACCATAACAGGTACAGGAAAATAAATAAAATTTTATTAATCAGGAGACATTTTTATCCATGAAATTTAAAAAAAAATAAATAAAAATACGCTCTTTGACAAATTTAAATTGTTAAAAATGTTGGAAATCTTGTATGATATTACCGTTTTCTGAGAATACGAAGAAGTCGCGTAACTCCAAGGCGAGCAGGCAAGGTGCCAAATGTTGAATTTTTTCTTTTTTAACTAAGGAATACCCAAGGGTAAACAAGAACGATGACAAGAGTCGGGGTTTCTCGGCCTATCGGGGGACACGACGGGGGGACTTTGTTCCCCTCTGTCTCCGTCGGCTCGAACCCCTAAAATGATATAAAAAGAAAAATAACATCTTTCTCCAAAGGCGTAAAAAAAATGGGATTTGGCAATTTTGCTCTCG
>JABUQX010123150.1:22500-32231 GCA_015478945.1 Trachelipus rathkii
AAATTTTCAATAACGATTAATAATATTATATAATATATTTTAATATATATATTAATTAATATATATAGTATTATATATATATATAATATATATAACTAATATATATTATATATAATTATATATATAATATTATATATATTATATTAATATTATATATATATATTATATATACATATATAATATATATATATATAATATATTTATATATATCTATATTATAATAATATTTTAATATAATATTAATATATATATATATAATATATATATTTAATATATTTAATATATAATATATATGGATATATTTAAATATGATTATTAATATATTATACTTATTATAATATATATTATTATATTAATATATTATAATATATTAATATATATATAAAATTTATATTAATGTTTAATAATCATATATATAATAATATATCTTATATATACCTATATTATATAATAAAATATATATATATTGAGCATATCATATATAGTATATATATATACTACTAACTATATATACATATATATAGTAGTTATATATATAGATACTATAAATATATATATTATTATTACTATTATTAATATATTATATATATTATATAAGTATATATAGTAGTATATATATTTATATATAACATAAAAAAAAGTATAGTATATTAGATATAATATTATTATATTATATGCTATCTGTAATAAAGTTTATATATTGGTAAATACTCTTACTATTTATATATATATATTAATATGTGTATATATATATTTAATATAGCCCGAATATAATTTTTGTTTGACGAGATATATAGACTATAGAAATTTATAATACTCACTAAATAAATTAATTAAACTATATAGTATAATAATTAGATATAATAATACAGAAATATTTTTTATTTGGTTTATTTTCAGATTTGCTTAAATCTACCAAGTTTGAAACAATTTCAAACCAGAATACAATTAAAATGTTTTATTTTTTTATATATATATATATATATTATATATAATATATTAGTATCTAGTATATTATTTATATATTAATATATACTTATATAAATACTAATATATTTTATTATATAATTATATAATATTACTAATTAATATATATATTAATATATATATTATAATATATATATATATATAATATATTATATATATATTATAATATATATATTATATATATTATTATATATAATTATATATAAATCATATATAATATATCATACACACTCATATATTAATTAAATATATAATTATAATATATATATTATATATAATATATATATAATAATATATAATTAATATATTTGTATTTATATATAGATTAATCTTAATATATATAATAATTATTATATATATAAATATATATATATATATTCAATATATATTGTATTATAAATATATAAATTATATATTATATATATATTAATTAATATTATATATAATATATCTATTATATAATATATATATATATATATATATTATTCTTATATATTAATATATTATAAATTATATATATATATATATTTATATATATATATATATATATATATATTAGATTAGTATGTAAAATGTTAATATATTTATATAATATTTATAATATTTTTTATATGTCATTAAATAACTTAATATAGTTATAATTCAATAGTAATAAGAGATACGCTATAGGCAGCTATCTACTATATCAAGTAACCACTATATATATATATATTTAAATATTAAATAACATTTTATAATTATATATATGGAATCAGCTTAGATAAATAATTTTTAATAACAATAATGTGGATTTAACTCATATTTTATATATTTTTATTTTTTATTTATTTTATTCGTTAGTATTTATTATTTATCAATAATAAACAAAACAAATTAATTTCACATTACTACCATTCTATTTTGGATAGGGACATATTGAAGGCCGGATCGGAGGGGATCATTTGATATAGGGGGGAAGATCAGATATCAGATATGAAAGTAGTATACCCGCCCTGACTTATAGTCGTACAACTAGCGGAGAGAGCCACGATGAAGTATCCTATACTACGTAACTATTTATACCTGTCCATCATTTTTAATTTTTTGTCTGAGTTTCTATAACTTACTCTAATATATGTAGTATAAAAATTTATTTTTTATTACCTATAAAAATATAATGTTAAAAAAAAAATATAAAAAGAGAAATTAATTTTTTTAAAAAATATATAATCAAAAAATTATTATAGAGTTATTTAACAATTATATTTAACAAACATAAGGATTATATTAAAAATTGGGCTATAGGCACTCGAAGAAGGGCTTGTAAGGAGTTGTGTAACGAAAGGAATAGCTTATGGCTCACATAAGTTTCCTAACACTATGTTTTAAGTGGTTGTTAATGTCTATAAATAAGAATAGATTCCTAAAACGCAAACGGAGAGAGCTTCAAATAGTGTAAGTTGGTCTATATATATACTAGGTGACATATATGAGTTATCTCTCTGGCCTACTATATTATTAATATTATAATATATATATATATATATATAATACTAATACGATATATATATATATACCGGTTTTATACTCAGAGTGATACAGTATATATATATATATTATAGTTATAATATAATAAACGGTATGCGGGAGAGTAGAGATAGTACGAGTATATTATCGTATCCTCTATATATCATATAAGTATATATATACTATATATATATATCTATATCCACCTATATTCTAAGTTCACCCTATATACTAGTTATCGAGTCTTACGAAGCATACTACTCATAGCTATATTAAAAATAGTATATATATATATATATATATATATATATTTGATGGAGTGGTGAGAGGTGAACTGTAATATTCGGATGTTGGTAAATTATATTGTATAGCTGGTATATCTTCCGCATTATGTGATTTATACCTCACTCTTCCATGTATTTTTAATGGTAAGTTTCACAATTTCTGACGCGAGAGACTTTGGAACATGAAAAAATCACCGTGCCCGCATTGTGCGGATCAAGTACAAAAAACGCGATTATTTTTGAGAAAGATAGGATATTGGGGCCGAGAACAGAACCATCATTCATATGAATTAATTTTCTAACGATTTATATTAATCAACAATTAAAGGACAATATTAAAATATGATAAAACTAAATAAAATTCTAAGATATATAACATATATTCTACTAAAACTAGTACGAACCCAGCTATAACAATACCATCATACATCAAATGTTATATATCAATCGTTTATCATGTAAATTTTCACCGATTTAAGGAGACCTTTTTTTATTTCTCTCTTTTGACAATTTTAAAACTTTTAACATTATTTTGGGGGGAAAATTCGCAGAAAGGTATTTTACTATGTTTATCCAGATAAAAATAAAAATAGTAAAAGAATGGCTTCCACCTCTGACATAAGAAGCAGAACCAAAGATAAAAATTTCATTGTAGGCTATCCGACTCACCAGATAACCGGTTTGTAAATTGCCCTCATTTTTCAGCAATCATTGAAGTTTTTTTGGCCATTATGTTCTACAAGTTAGTCCCGTCTGTTGAAATTGAGAATCTTATCTTGTGAATCAGCAAGAATTCCATGCAAGAAGTTCTTGTTTACTTGGGGGAGATGAGCTCGGAGAGTCCTACCATAAACATGCCGTGAAAGGCTTCTCATATAGTTACTAACATTTAGACGAAACTGAGATAGCAGCGCAGAGTGGAGAAGTGTACAAAAGAACCAATATAAACAATATTCTGCAGCCCAAAAGCCTGCTATATAATAGTATAATATATAATAATTATATATTACCAAAGACAAACTCAAGGTTTGCATTAAATATAACTGATATTATTTATGAAATTGCCGATGAAGATGACTTTGACATGATGAAATCAGAAGAAGACAGGGAGTTTCTTTTTAAACAAAGGGAAAAGGGTCGACCAGGCTCTATGCTTGGAGTTGATCTGATTAGCTTCGAGCTGAGAAAGAAAACTACAAAAGGAAATTGCGAAAATGAGAACGAGCAAATTCATGCGGAATGTTTATTCGACATAGGTAAGATTCAATTATATTTTATGCTTGAAATATTGCTTTGCAATGCAGATATCGTTTAGGTCCCCTGGTTTCCTATTGTTTAGTTTTACAAAAGCACCAACATAACAAGATAGCAACGTAACTTAACTAATTTCATAATTATTTTTGGTCTTTTACTTTCTCTTCTTGTAGTGGTTCATAGAGATTGATGATGAAGAAGATGAGGGATCAGTGATGAGAGGAAAACAAATACCGATGAGATATCGAGGAATATGCTGCCAAATGGATATTACGTTTTGTCTTCCCTCAAGAAACACTAGAGGAATCTATTTCCACTGGACAATCTCCATAGCCAAAAGTGATGAACGCGTGGTGTTAGGGAAATCTTAACCATTGAATTTTACTTATCTCTGTTGCTTAGTAGATCGGTGTAAAGGTAGAACATAAAATAATAGTCAACACGAAACTCATGTTCTACTATAGAAGTACTACTTGGGGAGTAAATCTTGAAGAGTTATTTCAAAGTGTCTAAAAACCACATAATCCATATAAATGACGAATAAGTATATCAGAAAAAAATAACTTAGAGAAATTAGATAGATATGAACCAGAGAGGAAGCTGAGTTGTTAAGTTCATTGGGACGGAAACTTCTTACACAGACGTTCCTATAATAAAGACAGAGGAAGAAGACACGAATAGCTGTTTGTTATTTTTTTGTTGAAAATGACCAATCTGCTAGGAGATTCCTGATACAGCAAGACACAAAGCCATTGGAAGTGAAGAACAAGCCACCATAGTTTTTATGTAGTTGTCTTACTGAGGAAATATGGGTTGTCTCCACAATACTAATACAAGGCAATGTGTTTCGACACACTAGCCAGCAGAACACGGGTACCTACAGTAGGATGGAGATTCCGAGAGAGTATGAGGCATAATAGATCTATAGAGTAAGGAGAGAAGCGAACTGAGTAGCACTAGCTTAACTGAGCCAACCAGCTATGTATATATTATAAATAATGAGAAATAAAAAGTTAGAAGAAGTAAGAGGTGCTTTTGAATGTAAGTTCATATTAACAATTGGGCCTCAATCCGATATATTTAAGAGATTTCAAAATGCATGGGCGAAGCTCAAAAAAAACAATATGACTCGGGTATCATCAAGGAAATTGTGAAAAGACATCTACCTCTGAAGTAAATGCAACTAAACTGCGTTGCTTTTTATACAACTCTAAAACTCACGCTAAATCACAACACCAAGACGTTACATCAGAGAGAGCTCTATAATTGTATTTGTGTTTTTAATTTTTCTTTTGATAGGAGCAATGACATGGAACGGGAGGTCAGGGAATGTTACTTGCAAGGATCGTGCCATCAGTCACGCTAGGCGCGCGCACATGAGTGACGCAGACGACAGTCAAGTATTAGTCTGAAGATGAATTCGGATACTGTCACGTAACAACACACACTTCAAACAATACTCTGAGTCATGAAGAACACGTGCCTTAGAGCCTGTCTAGATAAATTTTTCTTCAATGTAAAGGCGTGTATAGATTGCAAAGCTTGATTCAATGCCACAAAGCACTTGGCTCCCAAGCAGACTATTGACCTGCTTGCGAAGTTTGTTGGAAATAAATACAGACATTACCGGAGATTCACAAAAATCCTCTAGAGAGCTCTTGGTGAAATTCTCAAAGACCACCTCATTTGTGGGTATTTCAATGCCAGAATGGTAGCCCTCGCGTGATATATATGATTTGCCCTAATTCTACAGAAAGATCGGAATATGGCGGAAAAAGTCTAAAATGACACCGACGACCGGGACAAGAAAATTCAGAATTGTAAACCCCAAATTTCGAAGACACAGATTGGAAGAACTGGTTAATTTTAGTTAGGGTCACTCTTGTTTATCCATTTACCAAGGGGAGCCTTAATTTCTGAAAGTTTTCCAGAATTAACGAAAGATTTTTCTCAACGAAAACCCCCCATCAGCTGGCCTGAAAATACACATTTTAAGGAATGGAATTGGGGATTGTGAAGCACTAGTAGGTCGGGTAAGGGATTGTGGGTTTGAGCCAGCACACGAGGTAAGTGAAATTAAAAGTTACAGACTTTATGAACTCCTCTCACGCTCACTTAAAAGATAGCAGTAGAAACCAGAAACATATGTTTTTAGACAGGTAGTTACACACAAATCCCGAAAGCTGTATATCCTGTTGTTTCAAAATCACTTCTTGCACAGCAAAACCTTCTCTACATAGATCATAATTCATTCACTAATCTTAAATCCTTCCTAAACACTGCAAAGATGGCAATGTCACCGTCGTAGGAGTTTAATGTAAAAATAGCACAGTATGAAGGTAGAACTTATAAATAACATTCTATGTCATTAATTATATCACATCTATAAATTTAATTTTCAATACTTGTTGGAAAAATATTAACATAATTCTATATATTTATTAAGATAAAAGTTCGTCAATAAAACCTCCTGAAGTCACGTTTTATGCGAGAAAATAACTCTAAAGGTCTGATGTTATATTGGAGGTTTCGACATGTAGTATTGTAGCTATACAAATATGTATATAATATAGTTTTTTTATTTTTTAGACATATTATTATATGCGCCGTAATTATTTTTATAAAAAAAATAAACTACATTAAAAAAGAATTTTCAAGAGATTTTACGGCTGATATGAGTTCGGTAGCATACGCCAGAAATTGCAGAAATTCTTTTACTTTTTTTTTGATATATATTGGGAGACGCACGGCCTATCAAATGTCGAGGTCATCAGGTAATCTATTAAAATCATTCGTTTTGCTACTTATAAATAACTTTGTAGTACTATTGAGAAAATCTGCAAAAGACTATCATTTTGTGGTGGATTACTGGAAATATTATTCTGAGGAAAAAATAAATTTGAACGTCCTATCACTTATATATATATATATATGCCGGTCCCCGGACTAAATAATATTAATATATATAATAATTAAATATATATATATATATTATATAATATTAATTATTAATATATATATATTAATATATATATATTTATATATATATATTAATATTCTATATATTAATATATATATATAATATATCTTAATTATTAAATACATATATATATATATATATACGAATATATTATATATATATAATTTAGATGGTATACATAATTTATTTATTTAATGCTCACTATTCAGTAACTCGTTGCTTTCTTTACTCTACCCTTTAGATGTGCCCACCAGGGCACTGGGATCAAGCTGTCGGTCGACAAGCATACAGTAAAAAGCAAAAATAGCATAGATAAGAATAATATTTAGTGAGAAACGACGACAAGAGTAGAAGCTAAACACCTAATACTTAAGGCACCTCTTTATAAATTTTTGTGAAAACTCGTCGCAGTGCAGAGATTCTACACTCCTAGAGTTCACGTGTGTATCCTTTTTTTTTTTTTTTGTCTGTCTGTTCTCTCTATTTATTATTGTTAATTAGTGTTGTAGGCCGCTCGCACCCTGGAGTAGAGTGCTCAACAAACCAAATAAACTCTACTCCTCCATACCAGACAGCCACATTTAGGGCGGCCGCCCCATTTCGCAGTCCCGACCTCTACGAGGCGGGCCACAACTTTCTTTCTCGCCTCGTGACGAAGACCGGTGGGAAATTTCAGTCATCCGGTCAACACTCCTCACGTCGACTCGAGTCCACTTTTTCTTCGGTCCTCCAGCCGTTTCGTGCGTTTCCCACACAAACGCACCACGAGCTATAGGTACCGGGTTAACAGCCGATATCAGATTCGAGAGACCTCCTTTTCCACATGACCAAACCATCTCAACATACTTTCATTTATTCTGATCGTTTACCCCTTTCTTCAACACCACACCACACCTCTCTAATACGTTTATTCCTCATTTTACCAATTCTTCCACACCTAACACTCCCTAAGATTGTCCACCTGACACATGGGAGTATACTTCTATTTCCAAGACCACTTCCTAGGTCTCAACTACTAGTATTCAACTACACAGTGTATAACTTTATATCAGAGCCGGAGGCAAGACCTTGCTGTAGCACACTCAGACTTATCCTTCTTACGATTCAAACCAATCGATTTAATGTGCGGTATTCAGACATGGTCTGCCATTCTTTAGCTCTAACAAGTAATACCAAGTGTCGGGAACTTTCTACACATCTCTGCATCATCCGTCCCTTCTCATGAACATATAAACTAAAATATTTAAACTCAATCACTTGTTCCAGCTGCTCACCATCTAACATAACCTTCACACCGGATGGATGTTCCTCACTCACAACCATAACCTTACTCTATCTACGTTTACTTTCAAACCTCCTTTTAAAAGCACCCTGCCAAATCTCTCTCAATCCTCTCAACTCTCTTCAGATTTCGTCACACAAAACCATCATCCGCATATAATAGGTAGGGAACCCCCACTCCTCCTCCATTCTACATCATTCTAACACCATTTCCTGCACCCCACCTCTAAATTCTTTCATATCCCCATATATAACAAATTGAATAACCAAGGAGACATACAACATCCCTGTCTCACTCCGCTAATTATACCTAAAATATCACCTTTGACACCATTTATTCTAACACACGCCCCATCTATCCCATCATACTTTTGATCATTAGAAGCCTACCAACCCAACACATATATCCCTAACACCTGAAAGTAGAGGCCTTTCCCTATTACCCCTATCATAACGCCTGTTGGCAAATCCATAAAACCTAAATACAATTTATTATTCTCTCTCATTTTCTCAGTCAATTTTGTTTCAATGTAAAGATTTGATCCACACATCATCTACCACTCCTAAACGCCCTTGTTCTTCACCAATCAGTCCTTCGTCACTCGACGAACTCTTTCGACCAAAGATACCAGCATATATCTTCCCTACAACACTCAATAAACTAATTCCCTATAATTTTCTACAGTTCCCCTTATCTCTCCTTACCCTTATATAGGGTACTATTACTGCTACTCCTCCATCCCTTGGGACTATACCCTCCATAAACCTTTTATTACACTTCCAAATCCAATCAATCAGATCTCGCCTCGCATTCTTGATCATTTCAACAGTAATTTCATCTATACCTCCAGATTTACCATTCTTTAATTTCTCAACTCTACCCATTACCTCCTTCTAATAACCTCATCCCCAAAATACATATTCCTTCTTGCACCATAAACCACACACATTCACTATACCTCTTCATTACCAATATTATGCAGATTCTCTGAAGTGTATTATTTACTACTCCCCTCACATCCTTTCATCAGTTACAAAAGCCACCATTCATTCATTAATTTAAGCAGGTTCCCCTTATTCTCATTCTAACCTTTCGCGCTCCTTCCAGAAGAGCTTCCGTTTCCCTTGTAAGTCCCCTATTCATTCCTCCTTATCCAAATCGTTCATTTACCTCTTCTTTTCTGCCACGTAATGCACCTTTAGAATTTCTTTTTTCCCTCCTTAATAATTCCAAACATCTTTCTTTTGAAAACTTCATCATTTGCTTTTGTACATTCAACCCAAGTGCTTCTTTATATATATATATATATATAGTATATAATATTATATATATATATATATATATATATATATATATATATATTATATATATATTAAATATATATATTTATTATATATATATTTAATATTATAATATATATATGATATATATATATATA
>JABUQX010123151.1:0-2500 GCA_015478945.1 Trachelipus rathkii
TGTGTGTGTGTGTGTGTGTGTGTGTCTTAATATTAACCTTATTATTATTATTATTATTATTATTATTATTATTATTATTATTATTATTATTATTATTATTATAAAATTAATTTAGTTGGGTCTTGGATGGAAAGGAAGGTGATAAGGAAAGAAGTGGGTAGAATTAAGAGTGAGAAGTTAAGTGAGCAAGGGAATAAGGGTAAGTATTTAAGAGCGCTCGCAAGTAAATCAGTTGAATGTGAACAAGTTGAAATTGAACAAATCTGGGAGCAAATGAAGGAAGCAGTTGTTAGCAGTGCAAAGGAAATATGTGGATGTGCTAAAGTAGGAAGTAAGAATGTTAACAGTGAGTGGTGGAATGAAGAGGTGATGCAGGCCGTTAAAAGTAAAAAAAGCGTTGTTTGAATGTACTAAAAGCCATGATGAGGTTTCAAAAAGAAAAATGTTTGGAATTATATAAGGAGGAAAAATGAAATACTAAAAGGTGCATACGTAGGAGGGAAAAAAAGAGTTAAATGAACAGTTTGGAAGGAGGATGAATGGGGACATACAAGGGAATTGGAAGATCTGGAAGGAAGCGCGAAAAGTTAAGAATGAGAATAAGGGGAATCTGCTTAGAATAATGAACAGGGATGGTGCTTTCGTAACTGATGAGATGTATGTGATAGGAGTGTGGAAGGATCACTTCGAAAATCTGCATAACATTCTCAGTAATGAAGAGGTGATAGTGAATGTGTGTGGGTTTGATGGTACAAGAAGGAATAGGTATTTTGGGGAAGAGGTCATTAGTAAGGGGGAGGTAATGGGTTGAGAGAGAGAAAGTTGAAGAATGGTAAATCTGCTGGTATAGATGAAATTGCCGGTGAAATGATCAAGAACGGAGGTGAGATGGTGAATGATTTGATTTGAAAGTTGTGTAACAAAGCGTTTATGGAGAGTATAATTCTGAGGGATTGAATTAGAATAGTAATAGTACAATTGTATAAGGGTAAGGGAGGTAAGTGTAACTGTAGGAATTATAGTTGATTTAGTTTATTATGTGTAGTAGGGAAGATATATATATATATATATATATATATATATATATATATATATATATATATATATATATATATATATATATATATATATATATATATATATATATATATATATATATATTTACTGGTATTTTGGTCGAAAGAATGCGTCAAGTGACTGAAGATTGTGAAGAATAAGTGATTGTGAAGAACAAGGTGCGTTAAGAAGTGGTAGAGGATGTATGGATCAAATCTTTACATTGAAACACATGATTGAGAAAATGAGGAAGAAGAAGAATAAATTGCATTTAGGTTTTTTAGATTTGCAAACAGGCGTATGATATGATTAATAGGGAAGCTCTATGGCAGGTGTTAGTGATATATGGTGTTGGTGGTAAGCTTCTGAATGAAATCAAAAGTATGTATGACGATAGTGAAGCGTGTGTTAGAATAAATGGAGTTGAAAGTGATTGTTTTAATATTAATAGCTGAGTGAGGCAGGGATATTTTTTGTCTTCTTGGTTATTCAATAATTTGTATATGGATGGGGTTATGAAAGAATTAGAGGTGGGGGTGGCAGGGGATGGTGTAAGAATGATGAAGAATGGAAGAGAGTGGAGGGTGCTTACCTATTATATGCGGATGATTTGGTTTTGTGTGTCGAATCTAAGAGAATTTGAAAGGATTGATAGATAGATTTGCCAGGGCGTGTAAAAGGAAATGTTTGAAGGTTAAAGTAGATAAGAGTAAGGTTATGGTTGTGAGCGAGGACAGTCTTCGATGTGAAGTTATGTTAGATGGTGAGCAGCTGGAACAAGTGTCTGAGTTTAAATATTTAGTATATATATTGGATGAAAAGGGAACGGATGATGCAGAGTGTAGTAGGAAAGTTGTGAGTGGCAGGAAGGTGGCTGGTGCAAATAAATCGTTAGTGGATGTAAAGGGACTGTCTTGAGTGCGCTAGTGTCTTACATAAATGTATGTTTTTAACAAAATTTAATATAAACAAACCAATAAATTACCAAAGATACCTTAATTAATGTCATAGTCAAAAGCTAAAAGTAACGGAGTAACGGCACTTCGTTACTTTTCCTTTCAAAGAAACGGAATAATGATAACGAAACTACTTTTTTTCGAGTCACGGAGGAACGATAACGGAACTACTTTTTTGGGCAACGATGCCCACCTCTGTATATACATATATATATATATATATATATATATATATATATATATATATATATATATATATATATATATATATATATATATATATATATATTGTTAACTCGAACTGTGCACTCGTATATATATATATATATATATATATATATATATATCAGTGGCGACTCTAGTAACTTTTTACTACTCGTACTCTCTCTCTCTCTCTCTCTCTCTCTCTCTCTCTCTCTCTCTCTATATATATATATATATATATATATATATATATATATATATATATATATATATATATATATATT
>JABUQX010123151.1:20000-22500 GCA_015478945.1 Trachelipus rathkii
AACTTTGCTAATGGAAGCAGTTTATTTTGTATATAAAGTATGTTAGGTATGTTATGAACGTTATGTTCTTAGTTCAGGTTATGTTATGTTAGCTTTAATGATGTTAAACCTTTGCTATGCTTGTAATTATTCGTTGATCAGTATGATAGATAGGTTAGGCTATGATAAATTTCTGTTAGGTTTTGTTTATATATATATATATATATATATATATATATATATATATATATATATATATATATATATATATATATATATATATATATATATATATATATATATATATATATATATATATATATATATATATATACCTTTTACCTTCTCACCCCCTTTCCATCCTGTCTTCAGGGCTCCCACACTGCCTCAAGGTACCCCGCCACCTCGGCCGGTCTTCTCCATAGATCTTCCACGGCTGAAATGTTCCAGATAGCTCTGGGTTGAGAGTTAAAACGACAGATCAGAAGGAAGTGAGAGACTGTTTCCATGGCCAGGTTACAATTTGGACAAATGTTTGAAATGGCTTGGTTCAGATTAAATCTGTGTTTATAGTATTGTAGGTTTGGATGGTGGGCGCATCTTAGTTTGGCCAAGGCTGATTAAATGATTTTGAGATGGAGTTGAATTCTGGAGCTATTTCTGTTGGATGTTCATTTAGTATATTGCTAGTTGGTATGTTTCTTAGATAGTTTTCGGTTAGGAATGTGTGGATATGTTTGGTTTGCGATGTGTTATTTTGAGAAGGTGGGATATTATTTAGAATTTGTTTATAGAGTAGTGCTGGAGAGGAAAGGGGCTGTTTAAGTCTGCAATAGGTAGGATTAAAGAGTGTGGTGTGACAAGGCGTTGGGGTGCTAGTGTTTTGGCAAAGAAATATGTGCCTATCATTTCCAAGTGTTTGTCTAAAAGTAGAATTTTAGTTTCTTCGTGTAGATGTTGCTGGGGAGATGTAGAGGGGTATCCTGTTATTATTATTCTGAGTGCCTTGTTTTGAGTGATTTGTAATTTTTTCATATTATTTTTAGTTAGGTGCGGGTACCATGTGGGAGAGGCGTAATTTAGAATCAGACAAATAAATTGCTTGTAGACTGTAGTGGCGATTTGTTTATTGTTAGTGATATCAGTATTTACTATGTTTCTTGATATATTTAGTTCTTTTTTTGCTGATGAAATTATGTTCTCTGTGTGTTTTGTGAAATTTAGGTGAGTGTCGAGTGTTATGCCTAAGATTATTGGAGCTTTGTTTAGTGGAATTACCGTGTTATTTAGGTAGATTTTGGGGTGTAAGGTTTCGAGATGTCTGTCTGTAATGATTAGTGTAATTTATGATTTGTTTGGTGAGGCTGACATTCTGTTGTCGATTAACCATATTTGGATTAGGTTGATATATTGCTGAATAAAATTTGTTGCAGTGTTTAGGATTCTGATGTGTAGTGGTGATGGTGATGTCATCTGCGAAGGTTGTAATGCTGGTGTGGTCTGTTTGTGGTTGAGGGAAATCGGCAGTGAATAGGTTGAATAGTGTGGGGGATAGGATTGATCTTTGAAGTACTCCGTTGTTGATGTTTACAGTGCGTGATTTATTGTTGTTGATTTGAGTTTGGGCTGTTCTTCCTGATAAGAAGTTAAATATTCACTTTTTGAGATTTGTGAGGATATTGGAGTTTAATATTTTGTGGATTAGGTTATGTTTTGGAACTTTGTCGAAGTCTTTGTTGATGTCGATTGCGATGAGTATTGTTTTTTGTGTGGGTTTAGAGTTCAGAATGCTTATTATGGGTTGGATGATGTTTATGAGTGCTGTTGTGGTTGAGTGATGTGGTTGGAAACCGTGTTGGAACTTTTGTTTGGGGATGTGAGGGGTAATTTTGATCAGAATAAGTTTTTCGAGAAGTTTGCATAATGTTGATAGCAGTGATATAGGACGATAAGAGGAGGGGTTTGAGCGGTCTTTTCCGGGTTTAAACTTTGGTATTACGATTGCTTTTTTCCAATTGTGGGGAATAAAGTTTAGATTGATGGAGCTATTAAATACATGTGCCAGTTTTGTTAATGCTATATTCCCTAGTTGTTTTAGGTGTTTGTCTGAGATATTATATGGGCCTGTGGCTGGAGAGTTTTTATGGGATTTTATGATGTTTTTTAGGTATGTAATGGTTATTTGTATCGTTTATTCTTGGTTGCTTTTTGTTTTTTTGAGGGATCTGATAATTTTCCTGTTTTGTGGGTGAGTGGGATTGTGACTTTGATTAGAGAAGTGTGTAGCTAGGGCAATTGCATGTTGTTTGGAGGTTTGATGCCTTTGTGAGTTTTGGTTTTCGATAAACTCGTGCGTGCGTGGTTGGGAGTTGCTAGAGTTTTTCAGGATGTTTATTGTTTTCCACATTCTGGTGTTGTTACTGGTTTGGAGGTTGTTAGTGAGAAAAGTTTGGAAGTTGTTCAAGGAGTGTGTTTTCGCTAGGTTTGTGGTTTGAATATTTAGTGTATTGATGTGTGTCTG
>JABUQX010123151.1:27500-37500 GCA_015478945.1 Trachelipus rathkii
TTTAATTCCCTTTTACACACAATGAAATCTCGATGTGGAAGATCGGTTCAAGATTTGTTTAGCGTAGCGTGAAGAAACTTAAAGATTTCTTGTTCTTTAACGGACTTCTTGGTCAGAGTGCAAGAGCATCGGTGACGAAAACGTTTGTTAAAATAATAGTTTTATTATTAAAATAATAAAGGAAGGGAGAAATGGAAACTTCTTTGTTTTTGTCAAGAGATTTTATTTTTTAAGAAATTCTAAATAAAAAACAAAAAATTGTTCATTTTATAAGAAAAGGAAAAGAATATATATATATATATATATATATATATATATATATATATATATATATATATATATATATATATATATATATATATATATATATATATATATATATATATATATATATATATATATATATATATATATATATATATATAAGTCAGTAGGGAAACCTAATGACTTTTCTATTACTGTTTTTATTCTCATATTTCATCTAAACGCAGATGTTGGTGTGTATGTGTGTGTGCAAAGACGTTTTCTGGTCTCTTGCAAATGATCAGGAGTCTTCTGAACTATCTAACTAGATTTCTTGCCAATCTACAACATATTCGTCTCCGTCGTATTTTTATTTCCTATCTGAACTGGCTATCAAAAACTGTCAACGAACAAAACTCTAAACATAAACATTTCTTCTTCTTCATCTTTACCAGAAATTACAAGCCTTAGTTTAACTCAGATAACAATTTTGTTATTCGCCGCAGGGAAGCTTTATTAATTAAAACAGAAACCTACATCATCTTCAAACTCTACAAACTTATGTTACTTACATATTATCTAGAAATCGTGTGTAAAATATATACTCCCTTATGTTAAATCTCTTTTCTCCTTAGGGAATTCAATAAATTTTCTAGTTACTCTACTTCATACTCTGAAAGGAACTTTGCATTATCTGCTTCCCTTTCTCTCGCTTTCTTGGAGTGTTCTCAGCTGTCTTATCATAAACTAAAGCTGGATTTTTTACTTAGATCTTTGAACTAGACAAATTGAAAGCATTTGCTAAAACCTGGAATATAATTTTGATTTCTATAATATCCTCTCTCATTATCTATCATTGTTTCTGTATCTTAATTTGTGATAACCATTAGATTCACTCAATAATAATTGCTAAAGATGGACACTGTGATCCCTTAAATCTATTAACAGGGTTCTATTCCATTGTTCAAGCTTTGTCTGACTACTCATAATTGACCTATTGATCGCCACACCATCACCTATTCTTTTTTATGTTAATGAGTCCACTTTACACTATTCTTTTGATTTAGTATCCAAATTACTTAATTTTTTTCTAGTATTTTAACTGGGATAAAGAAGCAGTTATTTCAATATTTCGAAAATCCAATATTCAAGTTTCGAAATTTCAAGCCGAGGCAAAGAAAAATAGTTTTTTCAATGCTTCATAATCTCAATTTTTTTATGTCACACAAATTAACATCTTTTAAGACACAATTTGAACTTTTGTTTTTTTTCTTTTTCTCACTATTTTTCTTCGAAGGATTAAATTGTTTCCGCCTCTTTCACTAAGCAAGCGTTTAAGATATTAGATGTTCTGAAAAGCCTTAAAAATTTATTGTTGTCTTGTGTAGATGCTACGTATTGGTGTGTCATGTGTCGTTCACTCTTGTCTCATGGATACATTGATATTCGAAGCGGTTCAACTCATGCAACTCTTTTGCAATGGAGAATAATACGAATTTTTTCCTTATAATCAATCCGCTCTCACTGTCTTTCAACACTCCCCTTTTATTAGCCTGGAGAATAAAGTTGACAAGACACCTTATTTTTCAGCACCTCACCTCATCACTCATCACGTCACCCGTCATATTTTTGCACCAATGCATCAGCAGCGAAAACCAATATACCACACCTTAACAGGTCGCTGAAATTGTCTGTGGCACCGCACAGGTGCGCGGGGTAACTACGCCCTCCTTAGAGGACATGCAGTGTGAATCGTCTTTCCTCACATCCTCATCTTCCGTATACCCTCCTCTATAACATCTTACTTAATCGCATTGCTCTTTCTTTCATGAACTCAATTAGGAAGGTTCGGAACTTTTTTCCTTCTCTTATTCCGATTCTTGTCACATACACATACACATACGCTGGTATTAAAACATGTCGCCCTTTCACTTATGATATATATATATATATATAATTTATAATTTATATATATATAATATATTTATATTATAATATATTATATATATATATATATATATATATATATATATATATATATATATCCCTGCTGAGAAGCGAAATTGCATAATAAAATTCAAAAGAGTTTGGGAAGGTCAATTCCAAATCCTACTTGAAGTTGACATAGAATGGTACACAGTGTTTGAAAGTATACAAGTGAAAGAAATCTATAAAAATTGAAGAAGGAAAGTATAACAGAATTTACCAGAACACTCGTGAGAACGAGCACAGCGGTAAAGTCTAGGGTTCAGAGAGTTGGACGGAGAAAGGATGAGACTGTGTTGTAGGACGAGTCTCACAACCTCTCCTTTGAGGAGAGGCCTGAGAGTAGAGTTCAGAAGAGAGGTGCGGTGCTCTTTGTAACTGAGGTTGTATAATGAGAGTAAATCAATAATGCGTCAGTGAGAAAAAGATCAGAGAGAGATAAAGGCAGACAACCCTTGATTCAACACTTTCAAAAATAAAGGTATGAGTGGAACCATTAAGTGGAACTATTAAATGGAACCATTAAGTGTCTCAATAAGGACAAATGATACCACTTTACTGAGCAAGAAATTCAGGTATGAAATAAAGAGCACCCATGCCTTAAAAGCTACTTTCTTGAGAGAAACAATGAGATATTTCACAAAAAAAAAAAAAATAAATAAATAAAAATAGAGAGAAAATGAAGTCACAAGAATTTTAAGAACACGAAAAGATTTAAGTTGTACGTTGTCGAAAAGGATATTGTTACATGACGAGTAGAGATATGAAGTGACTGAGTATTTTGATATTTTGAGACATTAAAAGAATTTCTCAACATACACCCACACGCACACCTACAAACTTACGCAAACCACAACCATGCACACGATCAACAACACACACACACACACACACACACACACACACACAGCACCAACACAGCCACACACACAAGCACAATGCGCACGCCTATATATATATATTATATATATATATATATATATATTATATTCTATAATATATAATAGCTATATATATAATTAATATTATATATATAATTATATATAAGTATATATATATATATATATATAATATTATATATATAATATATAATATTATATACCCTAATATAATTATAATAATCATATATACATATCATACTACACTATATATATATACTATATACTATATTATATATATCATACTATATATATATATATATAGTATATAAACGTATTATATATAATATACTATAATATCCTATATCATATTCAGTAATAATACAATGCAATATAATATATACAATTAATATATATATAATATCATATATATCATATACTACCTATAACTGATGTTAACATATTTTAACCCATATATCCTCTAAAAATTGACAGAAAACACCTGCCACCTCTCTCTCTCTCTTCTCTCTCTCTCTCTCTTCTATATATATTCTATACTAATATATATAATATATATATATACTACTTTAAATATATTTATCATATATATAGAGAGAGAGAGAGACGAGAGCAGAGAGCAGATAAGAGCGAGAGAGACCGAAAGCATCGAGAGAGACTGAGAGAGAGAAGCCAGAGAGAGGAGAGAAGAGAGCAAGAACGAGAGACGAGAGAACGAGAAGAAGAGACGCAGAGAGAGAGAGACGAGACGAGAGAGAGAGAGGAGAGAGAGAAGAGAATAGCGTTTCATACACCCTGCGGCAGATATATACTATATACTAACTATCATATATACGCGTCACCTACTATAATATATACGTATATAGTATAATATATCATATCAATATACTATATATAATACCCTACACATACTACAATACCTTACCTATATACACACAATAAAGTAAAAAAAAATAAAAATACTATAATTAATAATAATATACTTATATTATATAATTATATACTATATCTATATCCTGCCCAGGAGTGTATGATTCCAATTACTGGTGTACCATTTCTGGTGATACACCTAGACCATAGCAACGCTCAAGAACAGACTGCCTGGGGAGCTTCTGCGCCTCTCGGCCCTAGATATTATGCATTTGTCAACCACAAATCTTTCTACATCGCTCTTTCTTAGCCATCCTTTTTCGAAACTACTCATATCTCTTCTATCCTCCTTCTCCCCATCGCAGCTTCTCAATCATATCTTCTTCTTTTTTTTCTTTTTTTTTTTTTATTCCCACCCATCATCCCTTTAAGTACTTATACGTGTTTTCCCCCTTTTAAAGAGATTATCCTCCCTTTTTTTAGTAACAGCCCCTTGGGCTATCCGGTGCCTCTTACAGCATGGGTCTGCAGCCAACCTTACACTTCTTCTCCGTAAATGAGGGTACGGGCTAAAAACCGGTCATTTCGCTTGCCTTTGACTGAGCCGAAAATTGTAGGGGGCACGAACCTTGATCTAACAGGTGAGGATGATATCCTGCATTTTGGTGTATAAACTCGGGCTCTAAGGTGAAGTTATTTGGGTTCCGTGTGGTTCACGAGGGGTAAACCGGGCTGGATTTCCAGGAGGCTCTTCCGAGGCCACATCCACAACCTACCCTACGGAGTGGGGTCCGGAAAGCTGTGTGAATCTCTGGCCTGTGACCTGTTGTGTGGAGAAGGACAACCCTTCCTTTTGAAATATACGCCTTTCCACCCCATTCTGTTATTTACTTTTATGTTTCATTTGTTTTATTGTTACAACTGCTTATTTATGTTAAAGAAGTCTGAGGTTGAATTTTTATGCATCTGACTCTTTAAGAAAAAATGTTATTAAACCAAGGCTAGCACAGCAACAACAACAAAAACAATTACCATCTGTATGGTTCCCAGCCTGACCCCACCTCGGTCCCTCCTACTTCTAGACTAGCAGGTGTCTACGCTTTTATTCCTTCTACTACACCTGAGAGTCCTCTGCATAACCTCAGCGATTCGTCGCCTGGTATGCCCTTGACACCCCAGGTGCACAAACGGTTGGGGCAATCAGGAAAAGGTGCCCCCCGCCATAGTCGTTCTCATTTGCTTACTCCATATGCTGCTCCCTCTCTGGGAATTCCAGTTGACACATCATTTCCGATATATTATTTATTGCAATCTCCAAAGCTCTTACTCAGCAAAGAATCATTATTCCTAGCGATGCCCTTTAAAAAAAATGGGTCCCTTCTTGTTCAAGCTACAACTCGGAATCAAAGTTCCATCTTGCCATCCTTAACGTCTCTCGGAAACATCCCTCTTACTTCCACTCCTGATGAAATAAAAATCACATCCAAAGGCACTATTTATTATTCAGAACAGAAAAACGAAGATATTGCTCTGATTTAAAGAAGTTTCAGACAGAAAAGATTTTTCGTTACAAACGTTTATAGATTTCACCCTCGTCGGGGATCGCCTGATACCCCATATCCTCGTTACTAGTTGCACGACTTAGTAACCCCTCTTATCCCACCTTCAAAGGTGAAAATAGGGTTTACAAGTTACAGTGCTCGTACGTTTGTTCCCCTACCCAGACGTTGCTTTAAATGCCAACAGTTTGGTCATCCCGAAAATACTGAGGGGATCGCATGACAAATGCCAGTCTGCCGAGAAGAATTTCATATTTCCTGTGAAGATACACCATTGTGCAAAAACTGTGGAGGACCCCACAGTGCCTCTTCCTTAAAATGCCAGTCTTACCTGTTTGAACAGGAGGTTTTGGAGTGAGGTACTATACAAAAATTGAGTAGGAGAGATGCCATACACCAGCTCAAAGGCAAATATTCCATAAGACAAAAGCAATCTTATATTAAAATTGCAGCAGCCCCTTGCCTCCGCGTGTTAGTCCACCTACACAACTCCATTCCAGTAGAACTCTTCCCCTAAATTCTAACGAAACTCAAGCAATTACTGCAACCTACTCGCCTGCATTGCCTATACTACCGACTTCTTAAATAATCCAAAAGTAGATATTGATCCAATCTCCCGTTCAAAATGCCATCAACAACCCTACTCCGAGTACTACTTTTCAACCAACTAGCAATGAAACTAAGTTGGTTTGTAGCGTAAGACCTCCGTAACCCAACGGATCCCATATTTAATCCCAATATCGCAACTATAACTTCTTTACAAAATTGTGACACTTTTCCGTCATCACCTTCTTTCACTGCCTCCATTGAAACTTCCCATAATCTCCACCTATTTCTGAATCTGCTTACTTGGCACGATGCTGATTGATCGCTTCTATTCCTAAATATGGCATTTTGCGGCTCAATAAAATTGAAAATCAACTACAAGAATTGGATGGAAATGTTGACTTGAACACAACTTACTTCGCATTCCTGGCGAAGTTCCTCCACCAAATACTACTGAAACCCCTTCCCCAAAATCTTCAGTACACCCAAATCTCTGTTGTACGACTATTCCTTACCGCCAGGAAAATTTTGTTCTCCCCTCGTCAGAAGACCCACGACTCAGTCTTTCCACTCCATCTTCTTCCACTTCCAACATCACTCCTAGCCACATAGACAACTTTCTCAAAAAGACCATCCTCGATAAATATAACAAACATAGCCATAGCCACATCGCTTCAATCTATTTGTCGGCTAAGTACTTGTTAATTTTGAAGAAACTTGCTCAACTATAACATATGTAACATGCAAAGTGCTATATGTTGTTGGCAGGAACTTCGACTAACTGTATGGTGACTTTCTTCCGAACCACGCGTCAAGAATATAAATCAGCCTAACTCTATAGGAAGAGGTGACAATGCTAATGGAGTGCAGGAATACTCATCTCATAAATGCTGGTCTCCCTATTCCTCGCAGTCCTTCTTAAACTAACGACTTCAAGCAGCTCAACACAAATTCATACGTTCCAGTCGACCTTGACAGTTCTGTTCGGATCTACTTGGATCCAGTAGTTAGTCCTACTAAGGGTCGACATGCTGATCGTTTCGTAACAGCTCCCTACTCCACGTTTGTTATACGAGACTTCAACCTTCGCCATCCTACTGGGCGCCAACTCTGTCACCTTCGTCTAATTAAGTAATCCTTGTAGATCCTTAAACCCCCTTTTCCTTCTATTCCTTACACAGGACTCCCTTACATAGAAACGTTTTAATACAGCTTACGTGCTTCTTCCTGTATTTGAATATTCTTTGCTGCCATGCTCTGTATGGAGTCGTGTGTAACCTGTCACTTTGATTTATTTAATACGGCAGTGATCATTCCCAACTAGCCTTAAATGACCTTGCAGCGAGACCAATGTTAAAACTCAATTCCAGCTGGCGTTATGACAGAGCTGAGGGGGCTCCTTTTCATCAGGCCACAGCGTATCGTCCACTTTCTTTCCATTCCAATATAAGCGTTTCCAACTATTAAATGATGACTCCTAACTTTTACTACAAGTTATCACAACAGCAGCAGATTCAGTTGCATTCTCGATCTGCACGTACGTTAAGCGTGTCGATAACCCGCTTGGTGGTCCCAAAGTGTGAACAAGTTAACCGGGAGAAGAAAAAATTCTTCAGGTAATACAAAAACACCCGCACCATTCCAAACATGATTATTTTTAAAGCAACTGCGGCGAGATCTCGTCGAATTAATCGTTAAACACGTAAACAATATTTTCGAAATTCTACTTCGACTAACAACTCCACAACCCTCCTTTTTTCAGTGTGCAAAGTTGCACAGAAAATATCTAGCCCCTCCAAAACAACTCTTCCCCACAATCCTTCTTTGATGGGCCTCATTAACCGATACGATCTCTGCTCCTTCGGTGGTAGCGGATGCGTTAGCTTAACCTTTCCACTATCTCTGAATCTTTCCACTATCTCTGAACCTTTCAACTATCGTCCAATAACTCTCAAAAACTGAGAATCAAACAGCGAAAGGGGAAGATCATACATATACACTGTTCTTTTTACACTTGCAGAGTATCAAATTGCCCTGGCGAACAGCAAAGACGGTGCCATTGGCTCAGACTTAATTTCGTATATAATTCTCGTCATATTCACCCCTCTGCATCAGCGTTCTTGCTGGAACTGTATAACAAAATCTGGATCGAATCCTCTTTTCTATCTATTTGGACTACAGCTTTTGTAATCCCTATTCCAAACCTAGGAAAGATACAAAGTTGGCGGACAACCAAAGACCAATTTCGCTGACCTGTCATACTTGTAAATTATTCGAGAAAATGGTTTCAGGGCTGTCTCCTCCCTCTTCTGAAAAGTCGCCAGGTTTTCTTCTCAAACTCCCAGTGTGGTTGTCGCGCAAAAATCGTTCGATCCTTTGATCCTCTTGTGTACAACCTGGATATATGACATCGCGCGGTGTAAGCTCCACCTGTGTGGGATCGGTACTTTGGTGTCTTTTTTTTTTACCTTCATATACTAGCTTAAATGATACACAACGTGGATGTTTGGGTCTCCTTAATCTCCATTCGTTCGGTTTCCGACGACAGCTCCCTCTCTTTATTAAATGCCTTCTGTTAGACCAGGGGTGTCAAACTGATTTATCGTGGAGTGCCACACTGACTACATACCTTCAATATGGTTTGTTATATATATATGATATATATATATATAATATATATATATATATATATAATATAATATATTATATATAGTATATTTTATATATAATTATATATAATATAAGTATTATCATATATATATATATATATATATATATATATATAATATTATTATTATGTATTCTACTTAGCACTTTTTCCCGCTTTGAGCGGGTAGTGTAGTCCAGCCTCTCTCATATCACACTTCCTCTCCATCTCGCCCCTCACCGCCACGCTCCTCCACCCCACTCTATCTCTCGCCAACACCCTACCCTCGTTCCTCCCTCATCATCCCTCTCCAGCATCTCCTTTTATTCCATCGCATCCACTCCTTCTTGGTCTCCCCTTCCTCTCTTCAATCCCCTCCGCCTGCCCACACTCTCCTAACCACTCTCTGTTCCTTCATTCTCACTAGATGCCCATATACCATCGTAACATTCCCTTCTCCGCTCTTCACCAATCGCCATGCTCCAACACATCTCCTCCTCACTCACCCTTTCCAATCCTGCTCCCTTGTGGCACCCCACAATAATGAACCGCTCTCAACCGCTCGTTCATATCCTCAAATGACTTCCAATTCGTTCCGTGGACCTTGGATCAACCCACGGTTTCAAAACCAATACAAATCCGCGGGGTACACCAAATTTCTTTTCAAACATACTTATCGCTTAACTTTTGCATGCATAAGATCCCCCCTTTCCATTAATTCTCTCAAGACCACTCAATAGCCCTCATTCATAATTCCTCCTAACTCTATGTTTCTATCTCGCTCCGTTCGATCCCTCCCCCGCTTACCCCAATGTCTCATCGTAGAATATCTAAACATCTTACTTCTTCCAATACTACACCCTCTACTCTAACCTCTACTCCCCCTCCTCTCTGTCCTCCTCCTCAAACACTAACACTTTAATCTTACCTGGATTTATTTTAAGCAGCCCCTTGTTGTTCCTGAACACGACTTGTTTCAGTTTTGTGACAAAATACTTAATCTCAGTTCCTTCACCTTTCTACCTATAACATTTTCGAAAGCACATTTCTAACTTCCCTCTATCATGAATATTATTTTCTTGAAATATGTTTTAGAAGAAGCAGATTCTTTTCTTCCAAAACAAGTTTGTAAAAAGCTTGTTAGCTCAAAAGTGCCTTCAGTACTATATTGATATCAATGTCCTTTCTTTTATTGAGTACTCGTCACATATGGGAGGTGATCAACTATTATAGCTTTCGGAAAAGCTATTACT
>JABUQX010123151.1:42500-57500 GCA_015478945.1 Trachelipus rathkii
GATAAAAGATGATGCGTGAGTGCTGTGAGAGGTACTTATGAGTGAAGAATAAGGGTGCCGTAGTTTTAGGTAGTGGTAAGATAGGTTATGTGTGGATCAAATCATATTACTTTTAACAGTATAGGCATATATATAGATTGAGAAAATGAGATGTAAGTAATTAAATATATTGTATATTATAGGTTTTTGTGAGATTTGCTACTAAGCGTATGATAGGGTATTATAATAGGGATAGACTCTAATGGAGGTATTTAGTTAGAAATATGGTTAAGTTGGTGTAGGTATACTTACTGAATGAATCAAAATATGTATGAGGATTAAAATACTGGGCAGTTAGTGTAAGAATAAATTAGGTGGTCAAGGTGATTGAGTTTAGGATTATAAATTAAGCTAGGGAGTGTAACTCAGGTGTTTGATGTTATAATTACTATCTAACCTTAGTTATTTTACTAATTTATATATATTGAGTAATGTAGGTTATGAATGTGAGGATGTTATAGGATGTGTGTGTGTGGTGTGTTGGGTTTGTCGTTGTGGATGATGTGTTGTTGGTGTTGTGTGTTATAGTGTGTGTGTGTGTATGCGAGAGTGTGTAGTGAAGATGTGTGAAGTGAGTGATGTGTGTGTGGGGTTGGTATGACCCTAGATCGCGTAGTTTTTATTAATGAGTGATTAGATTGTACATTTATATATGAGTGTTCTCTTTGTATAGGATGTGACAGAAAAATTTCCTCATGAAGATTATTGAAATGAATATGTGTACACAATAGAAGAATTTGTCATTGGTGTGTAATAATAGACGCGAGTGAGTTTGATAGTATGAATGATGGTAATGAAACAATAACTCACATGGAAGAGTTATATGGTTGTTCATAGTGATGTGATTAAGTCCAATCTATTTTGTCGAGTTTAGTGATATATAATATATGATACTCATATATATATATATGTTGTATGACAGTCTGAACTAAAGTGTCTGATTTAAAAATATTTTAGAGGTGAGGGTATGTTGTATTTTAGTATATATAGGAAGTTGTGAGTGAATTAAGGCAGGAAGGTGGCTGGTTGCTAAATTAAAATCGTTGGTTAATGTTTAGTGTATGCGTCTAGGTGAGCAGGAGGCTGTCATGCCCCACTGAAGTGAATTCACTAAGCTCAGCCTCCGGGTAAGAATACGCCACTTCATTCTGATGACATAGAGCTGAGCTCTTAACTCATCTCTCAACATCATAAATATAAATATTATACTTATTCTATTACTACTTTTATACTCAATAAATTGGGGGGGAAAAAAAAAAAATAAAAAAATATAAATAAAAGTAGTAGGGTAGTGGGTAGGGGTAGTTATTATGTTTACTAAGATCCAAAGAAACATACCCCTTACTCAAATTGGTACAACTCTAGAAGTGACATATTAGTTACCACTGTATAGTGGCACAACTGATAACACCAACAAGACAACCATAATTAGATACACACCATTATATACAAATTTCTACTGAAACATTATCACATCAAATTAAAGTTACTTTACCTGTCTAGTAGTCGTATATACTCTGTTCGGTATCATCCTGTGGCCGTATTCAGTACTTCTTAGCTAAGGTGAGGACCAACTGCCTAAGTAAGATAGTACAGATGAGTGAGTCGAGCTTACCCTAGTTAGTACCTATTAATGTAGCCGTCAACACTCATTAAGCTCTAACTAACTCATGACATACTAAACCGATTACTAACCTATATATATATATATATCTAAACGTTCATTAATTTTTTAAGGTCGAGGGATGTAAGCGAGGCACGTTGCCTCGTGTGTGTGCCTGGAGTGTGCTTGTCACCTATATCTAGGAGGGGGTGGGGATAGGGATTCTGTGGCGTCTGGGGCAAGTTGAGGTTTTACTTGCTCGCTCGTAAAGCCCAAAGATCATGAGGAATCCTAACAAAGACAGCCTCACGAACACGGCTGACACACATACGCAACCTACGTCATCGTGACAGCTAGCGCTCATCCTCTTCAACATCAAAGTAATAACTTCAATTGAAGGTGGTTTATTCCGAACAGTGCAAAGATCCTAGGAAACTCACGTAGTACAACTCTCCCGTCTCTATTGGTTGAGGAGGGGCTTATAGTACGTTGGCTGCTGTGAGCGCTACTGAGTCTTTATGCTATGAAGGGTGAGTGGTGGTATGATTTTGTGTGTTTTAGGTTACCAGTGTGTGTTATCTTGGAAATCTAGTGGAGAAGACACTAAATTCGTTTCTGACAAATAGACAGATATAGCTGAACTGCATCCTCACCGAAAAATTACTACTTATGTGTTTCAAGTTTTAGTGAGTGAGAACAATCATTTGAGTCCATGGCTCGTTTCACAGTGCTAGGTGTGAGAAGAACTGCCTAAAATGAGGATGAACGTATCTAAGAGAGGTTTGTGTTGGTGTGAAGAAGGGGTAAACGAGAGAATATAAATGAAAGGTAATGTAGTTTCTCATAATTTTCTATCTATCATTTTGGCTTTATTAGAATGATTATAATAATATTATGCAAAAACTTAATCTGTATATAACGAATTTTAACGTTAGCTCGAGTGGTCGTTGGGACATAAAGCCTGCTCTGAGAAGCGATGTTTCTCTGGCAGATTCCATGATTGAATAAATATTGTGGTTTTGAGTTAGTATATGAGAAAATGTTTCCTTTGCTAAGGAGAGTAAATTGATTTGATGAATTATTGTGAGTCTAGAGGCGAGAGAATAGGAGAGATGGAGATATATCATAGATACTGGAGAGAGCCATATAAGCGGGTGTGGAGATTTTTGTATATGTGAGAATATAGTTGAGATAAGTGTCTTGCCTATTCTCGCGCAGTTATTAAACTCTCTCTTAGAGATATATGATATATTCTCTACTCTCTTCTTATATTAATAGAGCATATACCTCAGAGTATTCGAGAGACTGGATCCTATCACCTGTGTAAAGTCTGTGAGATGTTGGACTAAATATACATAGTGTGTGTTTTAGAGAGTCTGTATCTCGAGCAGCTTAGGTTTACTTAATTAATAAAAGGTGTTACAAGTGACTGGGTGGCTGGAATAACTGTGAGGCCTTCTTGCGTTTTCGCATATCTCTTGTGGTCATTCCTACTCTCTTCTACACTTAGTCTTCTTTCTTCTATATATGCACGAATGACTTAAGATCTCGACTTGGCGATCCTCTATCGTCCGCAGCTCTCCCTACGCACCTCAGTTCCAGATTATCGGTGTGATTTCAAGCTATGAAGACAGTAATACGATAATATAATGCATATGGAAGTGAGCTGATTCTTGAATATATATTTTTCTTTTAACAATGTAATTTACTATGAATTATATCAGAACTTACTAGACATAATATATTATATATACATAGAAATTATTATTATATTTATTTATAATTATTATACTTATATTATATATTTATTTATATATATTATTATTATTTAATTTAATTATTAATTATTATTATTTATATTATTATTATTATATTATATTTTAATATATTATTATTATTAATTATTATTTAATTATTAATTATAATTATTAATTATTATTAATTATTATATTATTATTATTATATTATAGTCATTTATATTATTTATAATTATTAATTATTTATATTATTATTATTATTTAAATTTATTATATATTTTAATTATTATATTATTTATTTAAATATTATTTAATATATTATTATTATTATTATTATATTTAATTATTTAATTTATTTATATTATATTATTAAATTTATATTAATTATTTATTTATATAATTATTATTAATTATATTTATTATTATAATTTATATTATTATATAATTTATTCACTTTATACACTTTATTATTCATTTACGGTTATACGTTTGTTTACCTCTATACAATTTTATTATCGAGTAACTCATTTTAGTCTGTTAAAGTATATATTTAATATTCTATATCAGCCAATAATATAAATATTCATGATTTGTTATAACTCTATAAGGAAATACAATGGTATTGAATATTATTTATTTATAAGATGGTGAGAGAGAATAAATAAAGCATCATATAAGTAGCTTAAGTCCAAATATATATATACCATATAAGTATTTGAGTTGTAAATCGTTGAATATCATTACACATATGGCTTATATCCATTGTTTCCCTGGACTTTTGTTTAGATGCTATAGTGTGTACTATCACTCAAGTATGTAAACGAAAATACATTTTTTCTGCACTTGTCTTAGACTTTAGTGAAGTGCTTTTCTAGTATTCACTAATACTTACATTAACTTAATATATTGTTATATTATATACACTGATCTTTGTTATCATACTGATCTAGTATATTTCTTTCAGTGTAAAATTGGAGTAAAGTTTCGTGTTGTGTAGCTTTAACATGGATTGAATTGGAAACGCAATACTGAACGAAACGCTGAACGATGTCATACCTATGAGAAATTTTAAACATGAGTGAAAGTAGAAAATAAGGTAAAGAATTTGAATAAAAAAATTTCCAATTTCATAAATTTAAAAACATTTAGCTAAGAAATACTTTAAAATTAATAAAAGAATTATAAAAACAAAAAGAGAATGAAGGAAAGCATAATGTAATTACAATAGAATAAGCGAAAAGGTTCAGGAACAGGTAGAATAATAATCATATAATTTATACCTTCCTTTATTTATAGCGTAATATATGGCTGTAAAACCTTTTTCATCCGCCATGTTAACATCTAACTTCTTGTCTTTCGCTATACGAGAAAGAATTTCATCAATTGCAGCAAAATTATTGGATTTTGCAGCTGTGTGAAGTACTGAAGAATATATTTATTGGGATGTAGTCAAGCGTGATGTAGATAAAGTATATAGGAAGATTTAGCTTGTATCAGAGGAACAATTAAGTATCGCTTCTTTCGCGCACCACAGCACTAGTATGCTCGCGCTCTCCGCTTTTTAACTCATGTTGTTCTCCTCTATTTTTTCGAGTTAAAATTAGTCCATACATAGTAACCTCTTTCTCGAATTACCTCCTTTTATATTTCAGTCTATTTTATATATTTATGTGTGTGATTCATCGTTTCCTTGAATGATTTCTTCTTATATATGAAGTATAGTTTCTCACCATAAGACGTAATAGTAAGATGAACTATCTACGCGCGATGTCCTCCTTCCTTATTGGAGGGGCCACTTGGCGTCATGTTATGAAGAATAGAGTTATGTGAATACAGGAATTATACCTCTTTTGCCTTTTCATTGCTGCATCAACAGGAGACTGTTTTATTATGTATTAGATGGAATTCATTACCTATAATATAAATATATATAGAGTTCTCACTCACTGGATCTGATAGCTACGTGTCTCTTACTGGCCACATAATCCTCACTATTAGGGAGTTCAATACCACTATAAGGGAGAGTAGTGAGTGAGGGAGTAACCTTTTGATAAATATTATTTAAAGAAATAAAATTGATTTCCATAATATTATTGCCTCTGGTATCCTTCAATGTAATAATTAAGATTATACTGTAACATAGACATATAATGATTTTAGTATAACAATCACTATTCTTTTACTGTGATTTTACGTACTTCGAAATTGACTATGACCTGTGACGTATACCCTTCTCATACTTTCATATACTTTAAGAGAATTCCTTCTCTACCTATGTCCCACTAAGGGATTTATACTGATCGCTGGCACGCTCCATCTAAAATACCCTAGAGTGCACAAACGATATTACTCAGGGACAACCCCGAAAAGGGTGCCCGCGTGAATATCTCGTAGTCCGATTCATCCATTATATTTATACTTCCATACGCTCCTCCGGTATACTATACTGAGGATAATGTACTCCAAGCTGATACACTTATATATATATATTACCATTATCACAATTAGTATATATTTTAATTATAACTAGTATATATATATTATATAATAACCACTACTATAATAATCCATCCTAAATTATCTTAACTATATATGGAGGCATTAATAATAGAGTCACAACTATATTCTTAGCGATGACATTGAAAAACTTTTAATATGAGGTGAGTTTAAGAGCCATCCAATGAGTTTATAATATAGTAGATGAAACGGTCCTCAATTTACGTCTATATATATCGGAATCTAACTGAGCTCCATCTTGTTCATGCTTATAACGTTCTACTCCTGATGAAATAATCTATACTCAATTATTTATCCAACTACCTGATAGATATAATAAACATATCCCAAAGGTACTAATTTACTCTTTTGAACAGAAAAAACGAAGTATAGCTGCTATTTCTTATATATATAGAAATACCTCTACAGCAAAGTGCAAAAGATTTATCTGTTAACAAAGGTCTATAGATTTTCCCCAGACGTCTCTTCCCTTAAAAATGCCCGCACTTACACTGTTTGTAAATCAAGGAAAGTATATATATTATATATATATTTTTGGGTTATGCTAATCATATAACTCAAATAAATTGAGCAGTAAAGAGATGACATATATACTCAGAGGTACTCACATATAAGACAAATACTCCATACCAAGACCAATAAGTCACCACTAATCGACGTTGTCAAATATTGTAGCAGCTCCCCTTTGTCAAATCCAACACGTGAAACATCTCTTATATAAATTAATATACTACTAGTAGTACTCCAACTACCCTATAATCCCCAGCGAGTAACGAGCAATTATTCTTAGCAATCACCCTAATACCTGACCTAGGGTTGCCTAATATCACCGACTTTACAAAATAATAATCCAAATGGAATGACCTCTATCTACAATCTCCAGCAGCGCAGTGACAAATGAAACGACATCAGCGAGACCCACCAACCCCATAATATCTTTTTGAAACCAAAAAAAAGATTATATATTTTGAGAATCTCTTCAATATTCTCATTCAGAGCACACCTTGCTCTAAGTCTCTTTTTAATATCTCATTACTCATCACCACAAAAATATTTTGAGATAGATTCCTGCTGCGCAAGGAATAATCTCTGCACCTACCCTTCCGATGAGATCGAAAACTCACGTAAGAGGCTGCATATGTCCACCTAATCCGTCTCTAACCTAGCCATTTGAAGGTACTATGTCCTTATAAGCTTTTCAATGAAGTTTAAATATTCATTTCCCTGATTTTAACATAATGTGAGTTAATGAAAAAATGTCTTATTATATCACAAATACAACAACATAAGAAATATGTATGAACCACATAGGGTCACGAAACAGACCACATACCGTAAAAAAAACTATATCACACACAAAATCATCAAAAAAATACCTAATTCCTAAACTCGCATTAGGTCTATATAGACACTCAGTTGTATTTTTTGCTCTCACAGCATCTATCCCGAATCCTCCTACAACTCTTTTTACTTGTTTCCTATCACAGCACTTCCAAATAGAACATAAGAATTATCTATGACATACCGCGAGATATAAATGGGATTATAGTTCACAATGAGCTTGAAATGTGAACGACCTCACTCTCTTTTTTCCTAATGCTTACTGAGCTATTTCATGTGATAAAAGAGGTGAATAGATAGATACACGTGTATCTTAAATATGTAAAAACAATAGTATGTACCAATTAAAATTGAGGAAAATTAAAAAAACAGACAATGCTTTAATATTTTATTGGCCATCTTTATTTCTTAAAGCAAACGCCGCACTCTGTCAAATGTCTTCCGAGACATTCAGACTTGACTTTGTGATGATAAAGGGTATCCAAGAGGTCTCCATCCTAAAACATCGAGCTCTGCTTTCTACACACGAGATTTTTTCAAATGTCATTATATATTTTCATTCCTACATTAATTGAAACCAATCAAGCTCTGATAATTGATGAAATATGTTTGTTTTTTGCTGAAGGTTTGTTCATTATCTATGATGAGAGTGACTATGCATGAAAATCTATGACTATCTTCGTAATCATTTCTCGCACACCCACAGTAGAATTTTCTAATAACGTGATCCATATATTAATGACCTCTGGAAGTGACTTCGCACGCCTGATCATCTAGAGCTACCCACATTCTAACGTACCGGAGATTGCGTGTCCTGCAACTTCAAAATTGGTGAACACTATCTCATAAGGTGAGGAGGGACAAACTATTCTTTCGTGTATCTACTTGACAACGCTGTGTGCAGCATAATTATCGAAAAACAGATTCTACTAGTGATACCATATCGAACCCATAGAATTCTTTCTTCTTGTCACATCTACTTGCTTTAGCACACGAATGATACTAGTGTGAATCTCTTTTGGCCAAATCTGGTAACGGATATTCCTAACAAATTTTCTATTTGAGTTAAATAATCCTGGCTTGTAGTCTCTTTACCTCAACGAGAATACAAAACGATTCACATAATCAAAACATCTGTGACTTCGGAGTTTGAAACTAACTTACTTTCACATTCATGGCCGAAGCCCTCCACCAAACACCCATTATAACAGTTCTAAATCCATGACACCCAATTGCACCAAGACTCTCTTCCCAGAGCTCTCGTGTTGATAACAGCCCAAATCTCTGGGTCTTGCTATTCGAACATGCATCCCCCCTCCCACTTCCGTCGGAACCCCATACACGCCTCAACACTGAAATTGTGTGATGATTTCTCTCACTTTGATTTCTGGTATAAAGAACATAACACATACTCTCCTAGTGTTTAATACTATCTCCTCTTCCTCTTCTTACGTCGTCGCACACCATATATACTGATTTCCTGCAATTAGGCCTGCTATAATGTCCACATACAAGAAGAATGAGATTATCATCATAGAAAATGACCTTGACTAAACAAATAGTTCTTAACATCCTTCATAATACCCTGCTCAGTGACAGATAGATCTACCTCTTAGCACCAAAGAATGACACACACTATTTCTTTCCCCTCTCTATATCGTTTTGTTCTTTAGTTCACGATAGAGGTTGTCTTTCCTTGCTTTAACATCAATATCTTTAGACTCAAATTATTCTCTAGAGTTCTTCCTTCGAGAGTGAAGGTGCTATGTAGAAACTTATTCGATCAACTCAACACTTTCTTCAATTCCTTATAAAATAAGAGAAAGAGTAGTGGCGAGCTTGATAAGATGTCTATTTAAAACAGAGCTTTCCTGGTCACACCAAAGTCGATCACTTACACGGCGCGAATCCTATATATACCTCGGCGCTCTTCCTGAACTGACATCATAAGGTTATTTTTCTTGTTAATTTATATCTTCTAATATCGCGATCTTATATTAGTTACTCAACATCGTGTGTACTATATAATGATAGTGTGGCGTTCAATAAAGAAAGTCATAGCCCTTAATATAGATACGTCCATTTGATAATATTCTTGTGAGTCTCAAATAGCTCAATGCCTATGAGGTGGCAAAATGAGTAATTAATCAGACTGCACTGGTGAATAGAGCAACACCGGTGCTAAATCCTGAATGATCTCCACGCAAAATAAATAAAATCTCGTACAATGAATAGCCTTCCTTGTCTACAGTTTTTAATTTCTTTTCAAATTTCTATAATTTATTTACATGCTTCCTTCAATCGAGCAATCTAGCGTTTCTATATATCGTTTAATAGATTGATCTATTATGTAGTAGCATGAATCTGAATAGAAATTCCTCTCTTCCCATCTGTTATTAGGAACTATCAAAATGTATGTCTGGATATATGTAAAATACACGTTCTTTTAAGATATTATATCCAAAACTGGTAAGGTCCCGTGAATAGCTACGTGCGTGGTATAACGCTAATTTTTTTTAAGAGCTTTCTAATACCTTCTATGCTGACTCGTCATGATCATCTTGACTTTATGGATCTTATATAGAGAATAAAACAAATTGTGTTTATATACATAATTAAGCATCAAACCTTTGAATTCTCTCTTCACATAATCGTTTCCCGCGAAAGATTCTACAACCAGGAAGTGCTTTTCACTAGAAACTTCAATGTATGAGCATATAAGAGAACCAAATATATTGCTCACACGAAAAGCGCGCGTTAGTGAGATCCTATATAATAAGCATATGACTCACTCAATTGAACATTACCGGTGAAAAGCTTACGATATAACCTACAAAGACAACTGGCGAGGAACACAAGAATATTTCATTTGCGTTCTTTTTTAAGAGAGATACCTTAGTGATAAATAATGTTTTTTGACATCACAACAAATGAGTGTGAGAGGGTTGGCTCCGGAAGATTCTTCTCTTTATAAGAGACTCCACTACAGTTCCGCCGAGGTATCAAGTATCATTCCTCTCATCACTATTTTAATATTCAAAGCCCTTTCTGTCAACATGAGAACTATACATAAGGTTACGGTGTATTCGGTATCTGTTCTTAATTCACGAATACTATATATATATATATTATATATACCATCTTATACTCTATAATAGAGTCTTAAGAATTGAGGTATTAGTAATTGAGGGTAATTAATGAATAATGGATGGTAATTTATTATTATTGTTCTTGGAGAATGACATTATTGTGATTATTTTAACTATTACTACTCAGACTAGACGTTATATAATTATTTTTCTTCTCTATATATGTAATTATATGATTATATTAGACTTGAGCGCTATACGTTATACTATATATTATATATATATAATATATGAGAGTGGTGTACCATATATATAAGGCTATATAGTACTTGATTTATTATTAATCACCTTGAACACCAAGCTCACAATAAACTGTCTATTTAGATAGAATATTTCACTAAATAGGTACTAGAGTAACTAATCTATGGCTTATCATATTTTATCTCATATTACCACCAAATCATCATTCATAGCATTAAACTATTTTAGGATAAAAAATAAGAAGTTACGTGAATAAGAAATGACTGCCATTCTATATATTCCTTCAGAAAAAACTATCACCTATATATGAGTTTCACACTATATATTATCTATATTTTACTACTAAAACATCACAACTTACAAATTTCTTAAACCCCATTCTAGATGACGAGTACTATACTAATACATACGAAACCACACATTATACACCTGGAATAATGTAATTATTGTCATATTACGTATGCCTTGAATAATTACTATTATAAATATATCAATTACCCCCTTATCTCAAAAATTCATTGGTGAGGTTTGCACGAATCTCGTCCCTATTTTACGGTCTTTTAATCGAGCCCTTATCCGATGAAGTTATATATATGGCTAGCGTATATATATGGATCATAAGCTTCTCACCAATACTCTTCACAACCTATAATTTACTTAGTTAATATTCACTCATCCAAAATTATAGGTCCGATATCATACTGTATATATACAATCACAGGAACCTATTACCTGAGATCATCACCCGGGTGGTACCGTAAGTAAGTTTATGTGAAAATTCATATTGATGATGTCACTATAACATACTTCTCACTACTAATATAGAAATCATAAATACTCATATGACGTACAAGTTATCTTTTGCTTTCAAATACCTCACCAATATCGTCTGGCTTAGACAATCTCAGATTCCTGTGCGAGAGATTTAATTATCTACAGAAATCTACTATCTTATTGGTAATTAATAATTGCATAACATTAATATATATATATTTACTATTATATATAATAATATATTATATAAGTTTTATATAACATTTTTTAACTATTTCCTCTAAAACATCCTTATACCGCAAAAAAGTAGCTTAGTGACCTTTTCTTCTCATATTTATGTAATATGTAAGGTGTAATATTTACTAACCTTTGGCTATAATTCTCTTCTCCTCATTTCAATTACTTATTATGTTCTTGATCACTCATATCTCTCTCCATATCATCAGTCACTATTTATACTCTAGCCTGAGTGCTGACTATATTATGTTTAAAGGCATCTATCATTTTACTATCATTCTCTGTTAAGTTATTTTTTCTTTACAATCGGTTGTTATTTATCATTAGTGACTGATTATATATATATAATAATAATAGATTATATTATATATCAGCTTTTAAAACTATGGGTACATATATATGAGTGAGTGTGTGATGTATATAGTATATAATTTCTATATACGAGTAGCCTTGGACGCGTCTGGAAAGCTAGGAAGTCTAAATTTTTTTTCCCCTCTTGGGTGTGAACTTCTTTTACGTCATGTCGGCGTAGTGGTCAAAACTCATCCTTCTTGCCACACTCACATTCCCATCCTTCTGCTAGGGCTCCAATCATCAGTGAATCTCCAGCATATGTATAGTTAATTATCTTTACGGTCAGGATTAGGATAGAGTCTTATTAATATGACGCATTATGCATTTGATTCTGCAGGTTATCTTGCAGATAATATATTTATTTTATTAAACCATATATAATAAATAAACAATCTACTTACTGCACCATTTATTTCGAGATTTCTCATGAGCTATCAGCGTATCCTCCAGGCTCAGCTTTAAAATAGCCTCCTATTATTATACCATAACACACACATTACATACTATATAGGTATCAGATATACAATTTTACCCTTACGACTGCTACTATATATACTCCTCTAGCAATGAAACTAATAATTACTATATACTCGCTGTGAACTCACCTACTTATCTCATAGTAGCTGAGGTGACATAAAGCACATACTATATAGATATATTGTTTAACAAAGATTGATATATATCCTAGAAATGTACTCAATGTATAAGCATTTCTTAGAGGTTACGCAGGTCTACGAGTACTGTATGTCGTTAGATCGCTCAATCAACACTGATTAACTTAATTAATTATTATTGTTTGTGATCTCGTTGGCACGAGGACAGACGGATATCCGAAGATGTTCTTACACCGCATTGAGCAGGTTCAGAGAGTTGCCGATATCGAAAGCCAGTGTCATGAGTGTTCTCATCGAATAAGCAGTAGGCAAAACATCATAAAACTCAAAAAACAGTAGGGACCACAAACCAATCATCTCAGCACTCAAACAACAGACAGCACACCACATACACTACACACAAAACATATAATTAAATCTGTATTACTGGACTCTGTAATTACATTTAATAATTGCTCATTGACGCTTTCATGGCTCAAATAAATACATACTAATCTATAGCCAAGTCAGGAGAAGCAATATTCAATGACAACTTGCACACATTCACTTAAGTTTTTCTCATCAGCAAGAGTGAAATATTATAATGCACGTCGACAACCATTATATATAACAATCAAGAACATACTATATACCTACCACGTCCCTTGAGATAATCTATATATCCTATACAGTTTCCCCCCCCAAATCTCAAGGTGTATGCAGCAAAACTATGGCTCCATTAGTACTATCCATACGCTCTATCCCTTCATATCACATTTCTGTAACATTTATTAACTAATTTTATGAAAATAATCTCACTATCCTATCCCCACACAGTATATGTATATATATATATATATATATACTGTATAAATAGCATGTATATTATATAATCCTGTATAAATATACATGTATATATATAATATATATATCAATTTAAGAGATAAACTTACATACCCTATTATAATGGAAATACTTTTGATAACAATTAGAAACGTACCACCAACAAAGTATATCATTAACAACCTAATTGGTGAATCATAAGTGAAATTAACCTTCAACCCACCCAAGGTATATAAACCATGAACAAATCAAAACATATATGTAGAACACTCAAGATAAATTCTCTCGTCTAATACATTATTTCATATACAAATAATATCAAACTATACCTGCACCAAACATACTACTTCCATAGGAACTTACTTCAACGAGAGCTAGAAACCCTAATTAGAAAGAAGAAAACTCCTCACGACAAAATAGAAAATCAAAAATGCAAACATGATATAAATAAAAATCCATACGAGACTCTAAACTAAACAGAATAAATGCTAAACTTAATTATAATACGATCGCACTAAAAAATTAAAAAAAATACTAGGCTAACTGGAGTTCAATAGTGCGAAAACACTAATATTATATATATATATATATAACATATAATATACCTAATTAATAAAAACAAAGATATTAAAACAAAACCTATTATCTGAACCTTACAGACTTATATTAATGCACGGTCACTTCTTCTCGCATATATCTTATATAAATATCTACTTATATACAGATACATCCTTACCCCTGTATTAGAGATCTTACTAAACCTGTATTCCACTTTTTATTTCTATCTGGTATATCTTACCAACAATCTCAGCTTAACTACATACCTTCCTAATCATTCCAACTAGTAATAAGTATTATATCTTTATATATATCAATTGATCCAATACCAATCTATCAATTGATACTCTCGTTTATTATATTTAATTATTTTATTTCTATACATATTACGGCCTTCTCAACTTAACGGGCTCCTGTACTTAAACATCAAAATTCACACAACACAAACCTACCCCAATGCTTTCCAATTCCTTCATTTTATCAATTCTTCTAACATCTAACACCGACATCAGATATATATATATATAGTATATACCCTCTATATAAGATTGGTCTACATCCTTATAACACTAATGTAATATACTCTATGGAATCACAATACGCTATTATATATTTACAAGACCAAAGTTTCACTACAATATAGCATTAATTACGTTAAACAACATATCCTCATTATAGCAAAACTTCTAGCTCACGCAGTATTATATAATAAAGATATTTATAGTATTCCTTTATCATATTCATACTATCAAAAAATTTAATATTGCTAATATACTCACCTAGACCTACCTTTCCTATAATAACCTAGTATTACTATAAACTTTACTAACTACAATACTTATAACTCTGTCATAATCATTTCCGTTTTCTATACCTATTATATTTTCTCACATTCAATACACATATCCTAATAATATTTATAAACTCAGATACTACTATTATATATATTATATATATATATATATATATTAATATTATATAATTTATATATTATATAATATACTTTGTTATATATATAAAATAATATATATATT
>JABUQX010123151.1:62500-65000 GCA_015478945.1 Trachelipus rathkii
ATCATTGCATTCTCTGTCTCTAGAAAAAATCAACTTTGGATACTCTATGTTTTGAAGAGAGACAGAGGACAGAAATGACAATCGAAGAATGCAAGGTCTAATTTCAAGAGCGCGGAGTATACTTTTCACAGTATTATTAGTTCTTACAAAAACGGCCTTCTGCAGTTATTTAGACAGTATTTTAATTATTTCTGTAGATTTTATGTTTATAGTTGCAATAAAGTATGGATAATGAGTTTTCACCGGAACTATAAAATTACCCATAAAAGTTTTATGAAATTCGACTGGCGTTGTCATAATTGATATAATTAATTACGTTCATAGACAAATGTTATGAATATGAAATTTGGAGTCCTTTTATTTTATATTTAGCATCTTTAAAAGCAATGGTTTCGCATTTAAAATTATTAAATACATTTAATAACGATCTAGTAAAGAAAATAAAGAAAATAAAAAAAATAATAAAAATAAAAAATATATATTAAAAATGAACCAATACCTTTTATACATCACTACGAAAGACTAAAGGCTTTTATGAAATCATCTTAGGTTACTTGGCCTTATGTGAGGGAAATATCTTTGCTTAGCTCTCTAACCTCCTCCAAAGTTAGCCTCTCTTCCCCTGAATTAGTGACAGCGTAAAGCATTTCATCCATTTTAATAATCCCATCTTTGGTGAAGAAGTTAACGGCCCATTTGAGTTCTTCTTCTGGGTTGAAAGTGTTCATCCTTTTTGTCAGAATCGTCTCAAATATTTCGTAGGTAACTTGCCCTTCACTTGACGTATCGCAATCCGAGAGGAGTTCTTCAAATTCTTTTTATGATGGATACTATCCCATCATCGTGAGAAGAATCAGCATATCTGCTGCCGATATTTTTCCATCGCCATCTTTGTCGAAAAAGGAAAATAGTTCTTTCTAATTAGTTGCACATTCGGAGATATCGTCTTCAGCTGCCGCGATGTTGAACATCAAAGAAGGTTTGGTATGTATTGGAAGCTTATACGATTAAAAAATTGCACGGTAATTAAAAATTATTCAATTTTAAATGTCAATTTTATTATTTTATATTTTAAAAAAAGGAAAAGAAATTTAAAGTATTTGAACTTCATCCAGTAAATATTTTTTAAATTTCGTAATTGAGCATAATCAAGCAAGAAAATTTATATATATATATATTATATATATATTATAATATATATATTATATATATATAATATAATAATATATATATATATTATATATATTTATATATATTTATATATTATATATAATATTATATATATATGATTTATGTACAGGAATCCACCACGACACAAAAGGAAGCGGCCTCGACGGGTTGGATATCCAACGCCGTGAGTGAGTCCAAACACAATCTAGATTGTGGTCCAAACTCAAAGCTTTAATACATAAGTAAAAGGAACACTTAAAATCATACAAATTCCATTTATATATTAAAGGATAAATCGTATAAAAAAAATAAAATAAATAAATTATATGTCTTATAGAATATTTTATTCAGGTTCCTGAGGGTAAGAGATAATTGAGTCACTGTTGAAGTGGAACGATTCGGACAAGTTGTGAAATAGCCTTTATGAAGGTGTTATGGAGCATAGTGTAGAAAAAGTGGCATATATATATATATATAATTAGTATATATATATATATATATATATTTATAATATCATAATATATATATATATATATATATATATATATATATATATATATATATATATGAAACTTTACATTAGCGACGTCAGATATCTCGAAAACTACGATTCGTACCAGGAAACAGATAACATATTTGGAATCAGCGTATGAAAATTATTACCGGAAATGTTAAATTATAAGAAAAAAACTAAATTAAAAAACGTTTAAAAATTAGATTTCGTAATCGTACTTTACGGTAAGTTCCATGTTTATATGGCGCCGTGATTTTTTTTAGCGAATGCATAATTAGAAGTGTTGCCAATTGGCGGGTAATTACCCGAATTGCGGGTATTTTAAGGTAGTGAGGGTATTTTGAAGGGTATTATTGTTTGGAGGGTAAAATAACAATTATAGAAGAAAAGAATAAACTTTAATAATATATTAAATTTAATTTTACTGAAAATTAAAGGAAAATTGAGATAATAAAATAATAAATAATAAATAAATAATCAAATAAGTAAATAATTAAATAATAAATAAATAATTTCATAAAAAAGATAAAATCTGTAGGCATTATTTGTTCATCCCACCCCCATTTTGTTATCATCTGTAATTTAGTATCTTGTATACCGTGAAAAATAATATTTTAGATCTTTCAATTGTTGGAAATTTATATATGAAAAACGAATTAATACAAAATGCAATTTTTTTTTTTTTTTTTTTTTTAACTAAAGGAATACCCAAGTCCAAGGGTAAACCACATAGATGGCAAGAGTCGGGGTCTCTCGGCTCCCGGTGGGAACGAGGGGGACTTTGTCCCCCACTATCCCGTCGGTGGAACACCCCCT
>JABUQX010123152.1:22500-25000 GCA_015478945.1 Trachelipus rathkii
TTATGAAGCCAAATAAATTTAAAAACTACGAAAAATCCCAATGCATTTACAAAGTTCCATGTAACAACTGTACAGATATTTATATAGGAGAGACGATTGAATTCACAAGAAGAAAATACCAACACAGGCATGATCTGGCAATCGATAACCAAAATTCAGCTCTAACCCACCATAGAAGTAATCAAAACCATAGAATCAATATAGATGAAATGGAACCAATTATCTACGCAACAAACGCAAAATGATCGAATCATTTTGTATAAAAAATAACAACAACTTCAACAAAATGCAAGGTGAAATATTTGTACATAGATAGTTTACAGAATGCAATAATAACAAACACAAAATACTATAAGAAGATCTCAGAAAAAATAACAACCTCCTAAAAAAGAAAAAATACTCAGCACCAAATGCATCAATTAAGGACTCGTTCACAGTCAGTCAAAACTACACCTGAAGAGGCCGTATATATTCGGCGAAAGCTAGTGTATGTATTGAATAATTTTATTTGTAATTGATAAAAATGTTTGTTAATGTATTAATTTATTAAAGTTAATATTTAAAGTGTGTTCATCCAAAGAATTTAGATTATATTTAGATCAAATACTATATATATATATATATAATATATATTATATATATATATATATATATATATATATTAAAAATACTATATATATTATATATATTATATAGTATATATATATATATACTATATATATACTATATATATATTCATAAATATATCATAAATATATATATCAGCGGGCAGGCTCGTGGCCTGGTTGCAGGTTTGCACAACCACCATTTTATACAAACTTGCAGTTAGTGTGCAACTATTTATTATTTTTTATTCTTAATTTTTCAACTAGGATTACATACTAAATAAATTAAGTTGCAGCTTAAAATTGTAAACTTCTTCTCAATAAAGCCAATATTTAAATGAAAAAAAAAAAACCTTCTAACTAAATTTTAGTTAGTCCAAATGTCAAACCAACATGATTGTTGCAAAGACACTTTAACAACACCATGCCCCTAAATATACAATTTTTGAGGATAAAAATGTGTTGTGAAAATAAGGACGCTTTATACCCTCAACATGTGGTTGCAACTATCAAGAACACAGCCCGCTTTGCTTCCTGTAACTGAACATTCAAAATTTGTGAATACGAACAATTTGCGAAACTTGACTCTCATGTTCCAAAATTTAACGTCTTGGCGAACGGAACGAATATGCATGTTGTTTGCAGTTTGTCAGATCTCTTGCTTTTATTAGTATTATAATTCTCGGTCTCTCTCTCTCTCTCTCCTCTCTCTCATCTCTCTCTCTCTCATCTCTCTCTCTCATCTCTCTCTCTCTCTCTAATATATATATATATATATATAACATATATATTATATATATAATTATATTAATATAATACTATATATATATATAATACTATATATATATATTATATATATATATATAATATATATATATATATATATACCGTAATATATATATATATATATACTACTATATATATATATATATAATATATATATATATATATATATATATATATATATATATATATATATATATATATATATCTATATATATCAAGGGCGTATACATAGGGTAGGTAGGGTAGGTAAGCTCCTACCTAATTATCTTTTGAGTCTTTTTTATATAAAATAAATTAAATGGTAAAAGTATACTAAATTATTACAATTTTATATGAAAATGAAAAAAGAAACTGATTTATAAAATAATTTTAATTGAAAACAAGTACATTAGTTATTCAGCATTACAGTACATTAAATTTCTTTGCGAAATTTTCCCTTCCTAACCCTGTTCCTAAGAGTCAAATTTCTAATCTATGGGCGACGTAAGTTGCATTTGTTCGTATAATATTATACTGGGCCAGGCCGGTCATCATACCTTGCTGAACGATCGAATAAATTTGGAAAATGGTGAGAAGAATTTTTGATTCTCTCTTTCTCCTCTCTCTCCTCTCTCTCTCTCCTTCTCTCTCTCTCTCTCTCTCTCTCTCTCTCTCTTCTCTCTATCTCTCTCATCTCTTTCTCTCCTATCTATCTATCTATCTATCTATCTATCTACTCTATCTATCTATCTATCTATCTTCTATCTATCTATATCTATCTATGTACGATAAGTTCACTTACAGCTGACAGAGTAAAATGAAATGTATAGCATAGATGAATTGTGTTTACTGCTTAGTTTTGAAGTAAGGGTAGTTAATATGTTGCGATTATTGAATTTTAATTATATGTTACATTATTTAAGTGCCGTTTACCTTTGTATAATTGAAATAATCCATAATAGAAGTAAGTGTTTATTTTATATTAAAATAATAGTTACATAAAATTATAAACTTATGTAAAGAACAAACAGCTTTACTTTAAAAAATTTGGTAGGCTTATATGCCGCTTTGAGTCAATCTCATATAATAGTAATACACATAAATAAAGTTTTATTCAAAATGACGAGAGA
>JABUQX010123152.1:30000-32500 GCA_015478945.1 Trachelipus rathkii
TTTTTAATAGTAGAGTTATTGGGCCAGTATTCTTTGGCTCCACTATGAACATGAAAGCTTATCTGCGGATTTTCGAAATCTTCTACATCCATCTTACAAACTATGAACAAGTTCAATGCTTTTTCCATGAGAGTGACGTCACATGTTATTTCTCGCCTTCCTCTCTGACTCTATTTCACGATGCATTAACTTGTAAAAGGACTTGTTATATATATATATATATATATATATATATATATATATATATGTGTGTGTATATGTGTGTGTGTGTATATATATGTAAGGTGTGTATATATGTATATATATATATATATATATATATACATATATATATATATATATATATATAAATATTTATATATATATATATATATATATATATATATATATATAACTATATATATATATATATATATATATATATATATATATATATATATATATATATATATATATATATATATATATATATATATATACATGTGTGTGTATATGTGCGTGTGTGTTTATGCGAAAGAGAAAGAAATTTTGTTAAAAGATATTTCGTTATAGAGAATAAATTGGTCATTTTTTCTAATGTTTTTAGAGTGTCTTTCTATCCCCCCGCCCTTCGTTTCCTTTTCTCTCTCTATCCACCACTCCTACTCCCCCATCCCCTTTGTTTCGACCTCTTTTCTCCCCTCTCCCTATCCTATTAGGAATAAATTTTAGGACTTTAATCCAACGAGAACTTAATCAGCTTTGAATAATGAGTAAGCTCTGTGAGAGAGTCCTCTGATCGTTCTCGTAAATCGTCCATCTTTTTTTCTTTCATCTCCTCCTAGTTTTTTATTTTATTTTTTTTTTTTAGCTCCACTTCGTCCGGAAGAAAAGGCCAAAATATGTGAGCAAACACGGCCCCTGATTGAGTTCCTACCAACTATATTTGTCAATTAAGCTCAATTTATTGTTCTCTTAAAATAACTAAGTCTTGCAGCTTGCAGATTAATTACTCGCATACACACACTTCTCCACACACACACACACACATATATATATATATATATATATATATATATATATATATATATATATATATATATATATATATATATATATATATATATATATATATATATAGTTAATGTACGGTTAGGTTAGGTTTGTTTAGGTTAGGTTAGGTTAGGTTAGGTTAGGTTAGGTTAGGTTAGGTTAGGTTAGGTTAGGTTAGGTTAGGTTAGGTTAGGTTAGGTTAGGTTAGGTTAGGTTAGGTTAGGTTAGGTTAGGTTAGGTTAGGTTAGGTTAGGATAGGTCAGGTTAGGTTATATAGTCTGTTATGTTGAATTACATTATGCTTACTGATTTTAAACTGCATTTTTTACTAGGTGTGTTATTTTCTTTGTTTGAAGGTTTGAAGCAAATAATCAACACATACGAGTTACTTTTCGTATATCATTTCTTTCCTTAAATTTTGTTTTAGATTTAAACAAAAGTGTTTGAATTTCTTCAAATGATTCGACAGTCTGAATATTTAAAAAATCCATATATATATATATATATATATATATATATACATATCCATCTTTTAAGAACTTCACTAAACATATAAATATTTGCCCAAAACATAGAAGTAGCAGATAGATAAAAATATATATATAACTTACGGTCTATATACATATATAAAATATCTTTATATATTTTTATATATATATATATATATATATATATATATATATATATATATATATATATATATATATATATATATATATATATATATATATATATATATATATATATATATATATATATATATATAATGGATTAGGTGTTTAATAACATTTACAAATGAGAAGTAGATATCAATTTACATTTACAACAAAACATAAATATAATGCAATATATCGACAATAATAGCAATAAAGTCCGAAGAGACAATCACTTCAATCATAAAGATAAGAATAAAATATATAAAGTCTACAGCTCAATAATAATAATAATAATAATAATAATAATAATAATAATAATAATAATAATAATAATAATAATAATAATAATAATAATAATAATAGAAAAAAAAATTACCGATCAGGCATATTCTTTTAGGTCTAGTTAGAAAATCTCGGATTTTCCTCATGTAACAAATAATTTAAAATCGAACAATCAGTGCTTTTAAAAGACTTAAAATAACTTGCAATGTATGTGACTAAAGCTTCTTCAAGTATATAATAAGAATGAAGAAAAATCCTTAGATATATCTTTCGAGTAAGGCCGTCCTCTGAGCTCTAATCAAAGATGGGTGATATGCGTTGTTTGAGGAAAAAGATAGATATGCTTTTAGCTAATAGGGAAATGGTGTATATCTTGATGTCCTAAAGTTGTGACTTACATGGATGAATAATTGTCAACATTAATCTGATAAGCAAGATAATCTCATGGAATTTTTCGGTCTGAAGATTGTCTTGCCTCATATCTGCTCTAAACTGGTATTTATCAAATGTGAGATATCGCGAAACAAAGA
>JABUQX010123152.1:57500-60000 GCA_015478945.1 Trachelipus rathkii
AGAAGAAGAAGAAGAAGACCGACTAGCAAAGACTTTACAGTCCACTCAAGGCTAGTCTGTTTAGTATTTTTGTTTATTTAATTTGTTGGATGTGTCTACAGTTATTAAAAAAACCTGTTATGTATTTTTGAAATAAGTATATTATTTTACCTATTTCTATGTAACATATGAGTCTGCTCACTTAGAGCAGATCTGCTTCTAAGCAACCAAACATCATAGTATGTTAAGTATTTTTGTTTATTTATTGTGTTGTGATCGATTTGATCACCGTCTTAGAACAGATATGTTCTATGCGGTGAACATCAAAAATATTTACTACAGTTATTCAGTGTGATCGATTAGATCACCGTATTAGAACAGATATGTTCTATGCGGAAAACATCAAAGCCATCAACTACAGCCATTCAGCGTGATCGAATAGATCACAGTCTTAGAACAGATATGTTCTATGCGATAAACATCAAAGCCACTTACTACAGTTATTGATTACAATTATTTGTAACAGATGTTCTATGCGGTAAACATCAAAGCTATTTATTACAGGTTAAGTGCGATCGATGATATCACTATCCTAGAACGGATACTTTGCAAGCCATGAACATCAAAGCTAATACAAGCCGTAATTCTTTTTACGCTGTACTTATAACATTTTCTAAATTATTTCAATTTTTTTAGTTTGATTTTACCATATTCAGGATACTACAGATTCTTGTGTTTGAATAAATTAAAATCGAGTTGAATTGACGTTCACAGACCAATATCCTTAAAGTGTTTATCTAACTTTTTCTTGAATGAGTCGATGTTAGGAGAAAGACTATTCCACTTCTCGATTACATCGTAAGTGAAGAAATTCTTTGCTATATTTGTTTGAAATCGTTTATGACAGAGTTTATGCCCATTACTTCGTGTTACATCATTAAAATTATATCTGAAGAATTGCCTGTAATCGATATTGTCAAATTTATTTAGTATTTTGAAAACTTCTATTAATTTTCCTCTCAATCTTCTTGTCTCTAAAGAATGGATATCTAATTCACGTAGTCGTTGTTCGTATGATTTACCTCTCAATTCAGGGATTAATTTAGTTGCCCTTCTTTGAATTCTTTCAATTTTTTCTATGTCTTTTTTGAGGTATGGACTCCAAAACTGAACTGCGTATTCCAGATGAGGTCTAACTAATGTTTTATAGAGAGGAAGTATTATATTTTTAGATTTATATTCGAAGTTTCTGGCAATAAATCCTAGAGCTTTATTTGCTTTTTTAACAGTTTCAGCACATTGTTTCGCAAACTTTAAATCCTTATTAATTAATACTCCTAGATCCTTTTCCTCACTGACAACTTTGATAACTGAGTCATCTATTTTGTAATCATATTCATTGTTCCTACTCCCAAAATGTATAACTTTACATTTATCGGTATTAAATTTCATTTGCCATGTTTTTGACCAATTTACAATCTTGTTTAAGTCGCTTTGGAGTAATTGATGATCTTTCTCACATATTATGCGATTTCCAAGTTTCGTATCATCCGCAAATTTCGAAATATTGCATAAAATATTGTCATCTATGTCATTTACATATATAATGAACAGTATTGGACCCAGGACAGATCCTTGGGGTACACCACTAGTAACATTCGTCCAATCTGAGCATTCACCATTGATAACGACTCGCTGTTGTCGATCCGAAAGCCAATTTTTAATCCAATTTAAAAGTCTTCCTCGAATACCATGAGCTCTAAGCTTTTCCAATAATCTTTGATGAGGGACGGTATCAAATGCCTTTTGAAAGTCTAAGTAAATGACATCGAAGGATTTATAATTATCTACATCGTTAATAACCACATTAAAAAATTCTAGCAAATTTGTTAAGCATGATCTATTTCTCCTAAAACCGTGTTGGGTATTCTTGAGCAATCCATGATCTTCAAGATGTGCAACTAACCTATTAGTTAGTATTGCTTCAAAAATTTTACCAACTATAGAAGTCAAGCTAATTGGTCTGTAGTTATTCGGAACCTTACGATCTCCTTTTTTGAAAATGGGAGTTATATTAGCAATTTTGAAATCATGAGGAACTATTCCTTCCTTTAAAGACTTATTGAAAAGCATTGTCAAAGGTTTCACTAATATGTCTTTCAAATTTTTGAGATGCATTGGATAGTATCCATCTGGTCCAGGTGATTTATTTATTAATAGTTTATCAATCTGGAAAGCAACTTCCTCTTCTAGAATTTCAAATGTATCTAAAATGTTGTCTGCATAAAAATCCCTTATGTCTTCCATGCTAGGCAGGCTATCTAGATTCTCTTTCGTAAAAACTGTCGAGAAAAAATTATTTAAAATGTTTGCCATATCAGCACTGTTTGATTTTAAATTACCATTAATGTCCAGTAAAGGACCAATTGATTCCTTAATGGAACTTTTGTTATTAACATATTTGTAAAACTTTTTAGGATTAATTTTACATTCACGAGCAATATTAATTTCATAGTTTCGT
>JABUQX010123152.1:75000-77500 GCA_015478945.1 Trachelipus rathkii
AGATAATAATCATAAAAATTACTGTACAATAGAGAGGAATGAAGATAATATAATCATATTTCATTATTAAAAAGTTAAGATATTATCATTACAGGCCTTTTAAATGGTTAAAAGAATACATAACTTCTCTTTTCATCATAATAGTCTTTAGAATGTGTGAACAGAATACTAACTTCTCCTTTGCAGTGTGAAACACAAATTTAATACTTTTTATTTTCTTTTAAAAAAATGAAAAAGGTTTTTAAAAGTTTAACAACTCTTAAAAAATTTAAATATTTTAAAAAATTTCCAAGAAATATTCTTTTATGGTAAAATTTAATCTCTTTCAAAAACATAATCTTTAATCTTTTGTTACTTTCATTATCTCCTAATTTTTACTTTCTTTTCTCTAACATTTTCTTACTTATTTTTAAATGTTTTATGATTTCATAATGTGTAAATATCATCTGAATTTTTTTTACCTTCTTCCCATAAACACTTTGATTTATTCATTAAAAATGGTTTAAATAACTCATTTTAGTTGCTAAAGTTCTTCTCCTTCTGCTTCTCTTCTCTTCTCTTCTCTTTTCTTTTCCTTTTGCTTACCCTTTCATTTTTTCACATTTCATTACATTCGTTTCTGCACATTTTTTAACCTTCTTCTTCTTCTTCTTCTTCTTCTTCTTCTTCTTCTTCTTCTTCTTCTTCTTCTTCTTCTTCTTCTTCTTCTTCTTCTTCTTCTTCTTCTTTTCTTTTCTTCCTTCTTCTTCTTTTCCATCAAGAGCACACAATTTAACTGCCTTCCTCAATAGCTCTCTTCTTTCGAGGAAAACCTCTCTTTAAATATAAATTAAATCAAACGAAGTAATTATATCAGAACTCCAGCACTCTATACCACACTACAACAACACAAAAGAATAAAAATAATGTTTCTCAATTTCGAGTTTTATATAATATGATGCCATTCAATTAGCACTTTTTGCAAACAGCAGAAAGAAGTGAATAATACACAAACACACACACAAACACACACGCATGCTGAAATACGTATTCACATTTAAGTAATTATAAGGTGTATTTGTATATATGTGTGATCTATATCTTGTTCATTCTTATGGTTACCATTAGATTCTATGTTAAATAAGACTTTAATTGTACTTACATATATATATATATATATATATATATATATATATATATATATATATATATATATATATATATATATATATATATATATATATATATATATATCGATATAAACACACGTATGTATATATATACATATATATCTTTTTAAAAACGTGTTTTTATCAAAAAACGTAATTTAAGGCTCTTTTTTATTCTAGTCAGATTTAAGGAAACGAACGTCATAAGAAGAACTCATGAAATTTGAAATAAATTTAAAATTGTTTTAAGAGTATTTAGAAATAAAAAAATTTTCACCACGCTCAGCAGTGGACCATTCACCAAGAATATCTAGCTTAACCCTTATAAATCCATCATCATATCGGTGGTGAAGAATAATTATGGTAAAGCATTTGGAAAACTATAAACAGCAGATTGTAAAGAAGGCGTTGCTTTTTTACAAAAACGAAAATCCAAATTTTTAAAATGTTTTGTTTTGCGAAAGCATATATATATATATATATATATATATATATATATATATATATATACCTATACCTATATATATATATATATATATATATATATATATATATATATATATATATATATACAAAAGTATGTATATATATATATATATAATATATATATATATATATATATATATAATATATATATATATATATATATATATATATATATATATATATATATATATATATATATAATAATAATAACAATAATAACTATATATATATATATATATACATATATATATATATATATATATAACATATATATATATATATAATATATATATATATATATATATAACATATATATATGTTTAATAGAAAGCATCAAAATGTTGCGTTCAATTAATATTAATTATTGGATCTTGAATTTGAAGATGCACTCTTGAAGTTGCGTGTTGTCATATTCTTGAAACAATTCATATGTTTCAAAAGAACAAAGGGAAAAGCTATCTTCATTTATTTCCTACTATTTCTGTTTATTTCCTTCTATGAGTAAATTGTTGAAAAGAGTCCTAAAAACATATACATATATTTATTTCATTTATCGTTTCCCTTCTGGTAATTAGATTCAGCATACAGGGACAAATGTCTAATTTTAAGGACAAATGTCATGGAAAGTTTACTTTATTTTCTATATTCACTCGTGAATCTTAGAAACAGGAATTTTTCTTTTTTTTGGAAAGTTGAAAATTAAAAAAAAAACTTTTAGATCTTCCCAAATATTCATCATATAATTTTAGGTACATAAAAGAAACATTCAAAAAAACTTTTTGGAGATTTAAAAAAAAAAAAAAAAACAAATGCTTCCTTGCTAGATAATAATCATAAAAAGATTACTGTACAATAGAGAGGAATGA
>JABUQX010123152.1:82500-85000 GCA_015478945.1 Trachelipus rathkii
ATAACAACATATATATATATATATATATATATATATATATATATATATATATATATATATATATATATATATATACTCTTCTAATATATATATATAACATAAAACATCTTAAAATGTGCGTTCATTAATATTATTGAATCTTAATTTGAAGATGCACTCTTGAAGTGCGTGTTGTCATATTCTTGGAAACAATTCATATGTTTCAAAAGAACAAGGGAAAAGCTATCTTCATTTCACCTACTATTTCCTACATTTATTTCTTCTATGAGTAAATTATTTGAAAGGTCTAAAGACATATACATATATTTATTTCGTTGTCGTTCCTTCTGGTAATTAGATTCTTTGCAAGGACAAATGTCTAATTTTAAGGACAAATGTCATGGAAAGTTTGCTTTATTTTCTATATTCACTCGTCGGATCTTAGAAACAGAGAATTTTTTCTTTTTTTTTTGGAAAGTTTGAAAGGATAAAAAGAAACTTTTGAATAACCCAAACTTTTACTGCTTTCATCATATATTTTAGTACATAAGAGAAACATTCAAACTTTGAATTTAAAAAAAAAACTAAATGCTTCCTTGCTAGATAATAATCATAAAAAAAGTTACTGTACAATAGAGAGGAATGAAGATAATATAATCATATTTCATTTATTATAAAAGTTAACATATTATCATTACAGGCCTTTAAATGGTAAAAAAGGAATACATAACTTCTTTTTAATCATAATGTCTTTTAAAATGTGAAAGAAAAGAATATCAAACTCCTTTGCAGTGTGAAACACAAATTTAATTAGTTTTTCTGTTTTCTTTTAAAATAATGAAAAATTATTTAAAGAAGTTTAACTACTCTTCGAAACATTTAATGAGTCTGAAATTTCAAAAATATTCTTTGTGATAAGATTTATCTCTTTCAAACCGTAACTTTTTGATACTTTCATTATCACTATTTTTACTTTCTTTTCTCTAACACTTTTTCTTTTTTTGTTATTTCAAAATGTTTTTATAATATAAATGACTGCTATATCATTTCAATTTTCTTACCTTCATTTACAAACTTCGATTTTCTAAAAATGGCTTTAAATTGCAAGTTTCGACTAACTAATTTATTATTATCCTTTTCTATTTCTTTTGATCTTCATCTTCATCTTCATATAGGGTATTTTCCCTATTTCTTCTTCTTTTTCCTTTTTCTTTTTTTCCTTTTTCTTTTCCTTTGCTTTTCCTTTTCCTTTTCTTTTTCTTTTTCTTTTCCTTCTTCTTCTTCTTCTTCTTCTTCTTCTTCTTCTTCTTCTTCTTCTTCTTCTTCTTCTTCTTCTTCTTCTTGTTCTTCTTCTTCTTCTTCTTCTTCTTGCTAATGTTCTTCTTTTATTCTTCTTCTTTTATTCTTCTTCTTCTTCTTCTTCTTTTTCTTTTTCATCAAAAGCTTTAATTTAACTTCCTTCCTCAATAGCTCTCTTCTTTCGAGGAAAGCCTCTTCAAATATAATTAAATCAAACAGAAAGTCATCAAATAACAATTTATTTTTACAAATGAAATAGGTTTATCTCGCAAAGAATAAAAATAATCTTTCACAATTTCAGAGGTTTATATGACACATAATTGCCCATTTAATTAACACTTTTTTAAATTTTTTGAAAGAAGTGAATAATACCCTGTAATCTCTCCCAAACACACACCACACACACACACACACACACACACACATATCTTGAAATACATTCACATCTAAGCAATTATAATTTTGTACATTTAGCCTAGAATGTCTATTATTTATGTTCGACCTATAAAATGCTTGCTCGTTCTGTAGACTTAAATTAGATTCGATATTAAAATGTTAAGACTGTAATTATATATATATATATATATATATATATATATATATATATATATATATATATATATATACTTATATATATATATATATATATATATATATATATATATATATATATATATATATTTATATATATATATATATTTATATATATATATATATATATATATATATATATATATATATATATATATATATATATATATATATATATATATATATATATATATATATATATATATATATATATATATATATATATATATATTGATTTTTAAATAAGTGTTTCGTCAAAAGAACTTCATTTAAAAAGACTCCTTTATTTCTTGTCGGTATATAAGGGATCAAACATCATAAGAAAGAACTCGCCAAAATTTGAAATAAATTTAAAATTATCTTAAAATTATTCAGAAATAAGAATTTCTCGGATCATGACAATCATGTACGAATGAGATATCAGGTTGAACCCTTGTAAATCTGCCATATAAATGAAAATAAGTTGAGTAAAAGAATAATGAAGATAAAGAAAAAATTATAAAAAGAATAACTATAAAAAAAAACAAAATTTTTTTCATAATAAAAACTATACAGAATTTTCCTTTAAAGAAAAATCACCCTATACTCTCTCTCTCTCTCTCTTCCTCTATATATCTCTTTATATTTTTAT
>JABUQX010123153.1:0-17500 GCA_015478945.1 Trachelipus rathkii
ACACACATCACCACCACGGCACATCGAGCATAGTCGAACAGCACACGCACAACAGCTATCACACAATCAGACATCACACGCACACAGACTTATATTATATATATAAATTAATATATATATACATTAATATATATATATATATATATATTTATTAATTAATATAAATATATAATATATAATAATATATATATATAATATATATATATAATATAATATATATTTATAATATATATTATATATATATATATAGTATTATATATATTAAGTAATATATATATATTATATTAAATAATATTATATATATTATAAGTAAGTACTGTGGCACGTCAGCTCACGTCTATATAATTTTATATTATGCAGAGGCGAGCCTGCGCGCTATGCCTATAGCCGACGCTAGTGCGTATATATTATACCTATATTTTTGTTAATAATCAGCAGCCTATAATACGCTACTTTTGACGCCTAGCGACATTTCGCCGGCCGTGAGTGCTGATATTTATTTGTCATTGAAATTTATTTTGCACAAAGTAATAACTTTATTTATGAGGGCGATAATAATAGTAATTAGCTTATTATTATTATTGAGAAAAATAAAACTAATCACTAATTTATATAATTATTGTAATTAAAAAACACCGTTAAACTAATTTATATTATCTACTATCATCCTCTCCTACCTCACATTAGTCTTTAGTGGTATTACCATGTTTTTCCCCCAGGAAGATTCAGCACGAGCGCTGAAGCAGTTGAAAATTTTCAAGAGGCCATAGTATTGCCCAAATTTATTTGTAGATAAGAACTACTGAAAATTAATGAAATAAATAGTAATTATATATATAATAATATATAATTCAATAATTAAAAACAATTTTCCCATAAACTCCCATGATAATTCAGATACCAAATAAATTTATTTTTATATGGCATTACTTAAATCAAATTTTCACAATTGCATGTAGAAAAATCCTTGCATTTTTCAAAGAGGGATAGGGCGGGGATTGCAGGATAGCGAAATGCGGAATAGTCAATTTATAGGTGCAGTAATGTTACATATGTATCATCACTAATATATAATATAATATATATATATATATATTATTATATATATAATATATAATATAATATTATATTATATATAAATATATATATATATAATTAATATGATATAATATATATATTAATATAATATAATATATATATAAGTTTTTTAATACACTGGGTTTATAAGAATGATATAAACAAGTTTATTGCCACGCTTACTAAGTCTATAACTTTTAAGTGTGGATAAAAAAAAAATAAACTTTGAGAAAAAACACTCTCCGTAGCACAAATTCCTTATAGGCGCAAAGAATTGGCTATGCGCCTTTGCTTAGTCCGCCCTTCTTAAAAAATTTTGTTTTTTTTTTTTTTTTTTTTTTTTTGTTTTTGTTTTGGCGAAGAATGGAGTGCAAATTGATAGTGCGCAATAGGCGCAACTCGGTGGCGCAACGCTCCAGAACTGATATATAAATATAATATTTAATATAAATATATCATTTATATATATATATATATATATATATAATAAATATCGTATATTATATATATATATTATTAATCTATACTATTTATTAATATTAATATGTCTACATATAATTAATAATATCCATGATATATGTATTATAAATATAGTAGTATATACTAATATATATATATATTTAATAGTATAGGTATAATATATAAATATAGACTTTGATCTATCAGCTACTGTTAGCGTAGTACTATTAATCAATAAATAATTGATAACTTATCATCATCTATCAAAACTTTTAAAAAAAAATTATTTTTACATTATTATTTTGTTATTATGCTATCTTTATTATAGTATTATGCAAAGGGGCAAATTGGCTCAAATTTGGAAAAGGAGTTATTATTATGACGTTGTATTACTAGAAGTAGGAGCTTTGTGAGGACACTTATTCCATGCTGAGAAAATAGTACAAAATAAAAATAATTAGGTTTTCATTTTTGTTGACATCACAAACGCAGCATATTGCAAAGTCAAAACAAAATTTACGTTACCTTTACTTCTATTACCAAATAACGAAATCTTCATCTCTAATAATCTTTCCAATATATACGTCACATTAAAACTACCAACTAGAGATGGACAAAATTATTCATGACTCCGAACTACGAGTCGCCAAAGATATGTGAAAAAAAAACTGGCTTGAGTATTTTCTATTGTTTTTTCTATTTTCAGGAACCCTAATTTTAAACAAACAAATGACAAAATCAAATGAAAAAATTGAGATACGTTTCATAATGCTGCAAAAGGTTTTTATGAATATACTAAGCTTCGCCGTGCAACATATTGCAATCTCATCACCCTGAAATGAGAACCGACCTGATCATTAATCTTTATTAAGGAAATTAACTTTAATAATTAACTCTCTATATATATATTAGGGATGGGCCTGATATCCGCAACTATCCGGTATCCGGCCTATCCTGCCAAGTTTTTGGACTATCCGGTATCCGGCCGGATATCATTTTTATCCGGCCGGATAACCGGATAATTACTTCCGAAGTCTTCCTTCCTCGTTGGGGGAAAATATTCAAAGTAATTTGAAGAATCATAGATGAGAGGAGGAGATAAATCTTCTATATATTCATATATCATACTCTATTTTAATTCATCTATTACTAATATAATAATAATAATATATTATTGAGTTATTTATAAAATGTAATTTACAAGATTTCTAAAACTCAGGTATAATTCTATAAATAAGGGTAATTTATCTGGTAAACAATATAATATAATCAAAATCACGGCTACATTACGAGATACTCTATAATCGAAATGTATAATATCGGGATAAGATAATACTAATATACATTATAAACAAACAAATAAATCTTATGATGCATCTACTTCAGGAAATTGAACCGTCATGTAACTCAAAAATAGCATTTAATTATTAATAAATTCTTTGCATAAGCTAGAAATAATAAAACAAAATCTATTAATAAGGTTACATGATTTTCTGAGAGAACGAATAAAATATTAGGGACACTCCTATCAGCTACTACACTCACCTATTGCGATTTAAATATACCACTTTCGAGAATGATATTGGGTTATAGCCAATGTTAGTATTTATATATAATTTATTCATAATTATTATACTGTTAACTGTTAAAATATCATTAATATCTACAATATTTATATCTATTACAACATGATAGCATATATATATTCCTAAATATATATATATGCATTGTAATAATCTTAAGCTTAAGTAAATATTTGTAGTAAATAGAAAATAATAAACATGTGGGTATATCAATATTTTTATTTACTATCAAGACTTATAAGGATCTCAGTGATTGCCCAATTATTACTTATATGTATTAAAAAACTTTGAGAGTAAAATACCCAATGCAAACAAATACTGCGATTTTTCGGTGTTGCGGCGAGAGCGCGACGCACGGCAGAGAAAAATGGGCCACGCCCGAGGGGTGTAAAGAATTCTGTTATAGAGAGAGTAACTATATAATACATGCCTATCACGGAGAGCAATATTCCACAAGAAATTTCTGGCATTTAATCTAGTTTTATATGAGCGTAGTTTTTCCTTCAACATCGGGCACACGCATCCCAGAGGATCTCAGATAAACGAAAAAAAAAGATTAACTGGCGCGACATCATAAATTCTCTATTTATACAGCTATTATTCTTGTTGTAAATTTGTGCCACGAGAGACAATGTTTACAGTTTTGGTATGGAAATCTCGCAAGGTGGGGAGATATGCTGCGCCGTTACTCCGGAATTGAGAGAGCAAAGGTGCCAATCGTTGATTTATATATTATTTTGAGAAACTAATGAAATTAGCGAGCGAGTGGTAGCCAATACACACAACAACTGCACACGAGTCGCGCGGGCGTTTCTCCTCGCCCTCACCCGCGCGCTCCCCCCCGCTGCTCACAGCCCCACACATATGCTATGAGATTATAAAAAGTAAAATAAAAATAATAACATATATTCTCCTAATAGCGTAATAGGAGTAATGGTAATTTGTGAGCATACCTATCGAGAGAATATCGATAATAACGTGTGAATGTCAGCAGGGTTTTTAAGGTGTCAAATCGGCTAATTATCAATCAATATAGCGTACAATGCTGAGGTTCGTTAAGAGATTGTTAACCTAATATTTAAATGTTATTGAGAGCGATAATAAAATATATTCGAGAAATAATATAAATATTTTTTTAAAGTATTATTCAGATTAATTTAAACTTCCTAATAAATCTAAAAAATGTTAATTTATTTTCCTGTAAGTATATGTTAAATATCATATATAGTTATATTTATCTAATGATTATCTAGTAATTGGATCACTTGTAAGTCTCGTTACTTAATTATATACCATATATATATTATATATATATAGTAATATATAATATATATATATATTAATATATAATATATATATATATATATAATATATATATAATATATTATATTAATATATATATATATATATCATTAATATACTATATATATATATATATATATATATATATATAAATATATATAAATATGATCGTTATTATATTAATAATTATATTATATATATATATAATATTATAATATAAATATATTTATATATAATATAGTAATAATATTATATATATTAATATATATATTAATATTATATATTAATAATAATTATTATTATATATATATTTAATATATATAGATATATATATTAATATATATATAGTATATATATATATTATTTATTAACTAAGTGAGTGTCTCAACGAGTTAATGTATATTTACAAGCGGTGATATCACATCGTATGAGGAGTTATAGTATTTAAAGTATACAAAAATGTGTTATGATAATATAGAGTTCAATTATTTAATATTCATTAAGGAGGATGGGATATATGTTATGTATATTTGAGTTAGTCTGCGTACTATAGCCTCAGTCAATACGAAAACCTGGTGTATATGATGAAATGTTTAAGTTTATAGAAGAAAAATAAGGGATGTATATATTTTTATTTTAATGGTTATAATGTGAAATGAATGCACATAAAATATGAGGTGGGCTCTTCCCTCTCGACTTAAATTATTTTAGATATGAGTAATAGTTTGATTATTACTTAGTTATTATTCCACGCAATACTATACCCATAACATACTAGTAATGTCCTCTACAGTATTGATATATTATATATTAATTAATAGAACATCATATGTGCTACATTAATATATGGAGCATCAGAAGTAGAGGTTACATATGAGAATTATTTTTTATAAGAAAATTATAAATTTTTTTAAATATATATGTTATAAATATCTAAATTATAGATATTATTAGCAAATTTCGAATAAAAACATTTTTCTTCATATAAAGGATTAATTAAAATATCACCTAATGCTTATTAATACTCACTCTATAGTAATTTAACATATTGTAATAATGTAATGACCTATATAATATATATAACGGCCTTATAATGTGAATGTGTACATAACCAAACGTATACAGACTGATTAATATTAAGCATAATGGAGGTTATATAATGATCCATATAACTACTATACATAAATTATAGTACGTAATAAAGTTGAGTAGTAGTAATAGAAACCAAGGAATGGCAATTTTGGTGATTTTCTTGTTATTTTTTAAAAAAAATCAATTTATGTGAAATAAAGCTTTGTATAAGATTATTTGACATAGTTTATATTTGTGATATATATCTGTGGATGTTTACAGATTAGACAGAATCAGTTCGATGAATATGTGGAAGGGTATGAGAGACGTGTGAGTCACAAACTAGTGAGTAGTCAGATACTCCTGTCATCTCCACTTAACTCTCTTGATGTACACGCTTTACTTAGCATGGTAAATCTGATAACACAAGAAAAAAGAGGTATAAAGAGCGAAATAATAATATCACCCAGTGAGAGAATATCACAAGAGTATTGGTGAGATATATATGTGTTGTTTAAAGAATGAAATAGAGTCCACTGAAATATATATAGAGAATCAGCGCTAGAGATGTAGGGAGCATTCACCGTGAGAGTAGAGATACAATAGCGATAATAAGATCTTTTGCGGAACGCTCGAGAAATTTGTATAGTAGAGTGGGGAGGTTACGAGATGAAGTAAGAGAAGACAATGATAGACCTCATAGCATTTGGAAACGGAGTGCCGGTAAGATGGAGATCCTGAGGAGGATAAGTGGAGATCGTCATTGGGATCGGACAAGGAGAACCAGGAGAGTTAAAGAGAGTGACATGAGTATTCGAGTTTTGTGTTGAGCACCTGTGTGTGGTCGTAACTATTACATAGCGAGAGCGCAAGAGAATCGTGAAGCAGAGGTAGTGGGCTCGACGGCAAGGAAATTCTGGGCTGACCAAGAATATGTAGACGAGGAAAGAATAACTGAGTAGTACGCTTGCGAGCATTCAGCGACGACCCGAGAGCTTACTTAGAGGAGTCGGGTGATCGCGGACAATTGGTGAGCAAAATGTGATAGAAGACTTCAATAAGATTGTTATACACTAACGGTACCGGTTTCAAGGTAGCAGGATCGATAGTTCAAGTCCCCTCATCACATACGGGGAAGGGGGGTCATGTCCGTAATTCGAGTCAAACTGCGAACGATTCTTGATATGGGACGTCAGAATACATAGGCACGCACCCATTCATCGAAAAAGAGTAGCGGAAAGGAAAGGAAGGCTCTGGAGAATGAAGGCTGCGAGCATGACGATAGTAGCGGAAAACGAGGATAAGCAATAAGGAGTCACTGAAACTGATTGGTTACTGAGGAATATCGAGGAGGAGAGAGATTGCTTTATGTACGTGCGCACGTGTATTTTCAGTCGAGGGATATGAGTCACTGGACGCAAGACTGAGGATAGATTCTGGTGCGCGAATATAGAGTAATGGATGGCCCAGTGAGAACGGAAGATCGCGAAGTAATGAATAGGGTTGTGGCGAAGTAGTGGGATGGGATGTAAGGGCACCTGCGTAGGAGGAACACACCCGAGAGAGAAGGGGAGAGATGGAAAGATTGTGTGGAGACGAGCTCCGAGAAGGAGTGACTCGCGCCGCGGAGGCACTGCCTCCTAGCTGTATATGAAAGGATGATGTGCTCTCTCACTTACTAATGGAAAGTACTATCTGCGAAAGGGCATTCATGTCGGATGAAAAATCTGATTCTGTTTGTACTTCCGGGCTACGACCAGGGATGAATCTCCGGCACGGCTCTTCTACCTGCACACGAAGGACCAATATAAGACGTGAGAGAGGTAATGATATTGATGATATATATAGACAGGTGGAACTTCAGACATTGGGCGGTAATACATATACCCCCATATAAATACATTCCTATATCCCATCACCAGGTCCTCATACTCAGTATCAAATACGTTTCGTGTGGTATAATGCCTCACATATTAGTAGGATTTAATATTCGGAGCTCATTTAATACTTCTTTATCTAGAGGGAAATTTTGAACAGGACAGCGTTACTCCATTTCCTGCAGACCGAGTCCTTTGATTTGAACCTATCTTACCTGAGTTTATGATATACTCATTTTTAAGAAACACTAACGTAATAGTAATAATATATTAATACAAATCACATGATGGGTTGTACAAACAGTACATATAATTGACAGCTATTAAGATATATATATATAGATATATATATCAGTTAACCGTAACTAATTAAATACCTCGACAGTAACCTTTTATTATACACCGGTGAAGATATGGATCGGAAAGAATTCATTAGGTACCTAATTTTCATCATGGTCATCTGTTTACGCGTTTCACTATCCGACTTATATATATATAATAATACACCTAACTGGACTACCTCTGTGTATAGTGGGGTATATTACTATCAACATACCGTTGTACGTTCAGGGTTTAAGGACCGCAGTAACCTCGCCCAGAAATATGATATTATCTCGCCGTCGAATAATACCTAACAGCATGTAATATTAGGGGAAATACAACCCGCAATTCAACTGTCCATTGGCATGCAATATGAAGTTACACCACTGGCGCCAGAGGAGCTGAGGCATGTATATTTCGCAGTGAGATATGGAAGCTAGTCTATATCGAAACTAACAGATTTGTTGTAAAAATAATACTGTAATGTACACCCATTTTTTGGGGCTTTATGGCATGTATTGACATTCCTTAGGTTAGGATATGCCTAGTGAGCTATGCGCCTCGTATCGCGCACTGTCTCGGTTCCACCATCCCATATTCGAGCCATCTCGATGGTACCTCACTCCATCAGAGTGTCACAACATAATACATATATAATCATTACTATAGATATCCTCACTACCACAACGTCTCTCTTTATCTAGGTTACAACATCTTACAGGACATCCCTATCGCCTTAATATCCATACGTGTAAGGGGAGAAAAAATTGCCCCTCGAGAGTCAATGTTCTCAGTCGATGTCGTAGAAGGCGACTTAGAGGGGACGGAGTGGTAGTTGGAGAGTATTGGCTGCACTACGACAGCTGAGTTCTCTTATATTGTTATTAGGTATCGCAATTGTTGAGTTTGTTTGCTCTCACATAGTCCGTTTGTATCACGCAATCAACCTAGTGTTTTAAATAATCGAATATGGTGTGGGTCTGGTGTGTTTAGAATCGTATTTTGACGTTTTTGGCAGCAATTGTCTTATTGTTGGGGTGTGTGAATTGGGTCTGTGAGAAACGAATTCGAACGAAAATCTGCTATATATAGAGATTGCTTCAGCAGGAAGTCAGCGGAGTGCGCTGGTCACGCCCTGGTATGTCATTTATTTGTTTTTGATGTGGCATTTCACAGCACAGGCGCTTCTGGATATGGCACAATAGTGAGGTTGTTCTGGTCGGCGTCGACTTTGCGATCTTCACTCTACTCGTCACTAGGTGAGCTTTCTCAGACTTGATTCTCGATCGAGTTGATGTTGCGAATTACTGAGTGGATTCGAGTGCTCGGGTTGTGATCTGTAGTTGTGGCTGGGTTTGCTAAGTGCTGAGCGTGGTGTGCTGCGCAGATCGAGCTCGTGGCGGCGTTGACACTGCGAGTTAGTACCATGACTCTCGCTGCTTAGAGGTGCGAATATTTAGTGAGGCATGGTAATGTGGCAGTGAGTCTGTCTGGAGTGTGATTATTTTGGATTGCAAGTGTGCTGCTGTGTGTTACTTACAGATGCTGGCGTGTGCTCACAGTAGTGTTGGTGGTGTGGTTTAGTGTCTGCTTAGATACGTAGTCGCCGGCGTAGTGCGAGAGTGGATTATTAGTTCGAGATGTGTTGTGGTGCTTTGGTGGATGCAGCCGTGGCCAGGTGGATGCTAAATGTGGTAAACAGTAACGTTGCCGTTGTGGTAGAGTAGTTGCTGCGATGCCGTGCCTGGTTTATAGTTATGATAGTGACTTGGTGTTGACTGGTATATTGAGTGCTTATGTGCTTGGTGTGCTTGGTGTCACTGGTTAGTGGATTAATGTGGCTGGTTATTGTTATGTGGCTGGTATATAAATAAATACATTGTATTATATTTATATTTATATTTATACTTTTGTGAGCTTGCTGGTGTGCTGGTGTGTGTGGTGTGCTAGTGTGCTGGTGTGCTACACACTAGCACACTAGCACACTAATGTCTGGTGTGCTGGTGTGCTAGTGTGCTGGTGTGTTAGTTTGATGCTGGTGTGCTGGTGTGCTTTATAGTGTCTTTAATAGTGTGCTAGTGTGCTGGTGTGTGGTTATGAGTGAGGCTAATGAGTATGTGACTAGTTGAGTGTGCTAGGTGTGTGGTGTGTTCACGATGTGCCTTGAGTAGGCTGGTGGGGTGTTAGTGTGTGGTGTGCTAGTTTTTTAGTGTCTGGTGTGCTGGTGTGTCTGGATGTGGTTTAAGTGTGCTGAGTGTGGCCTGGATTGTTAGTGTGCTGGTGTGTTTAGGTGCTTGGTTGATTTAGTTGCGGCTGGTGGGATCACTGGTGTGTTATTTTGTACTGGTGTCTAGGTGTGTTAGTGTGCTGGTTGTTAGTTAGTGCTGGTGTGTTGGTGTGCTGGTGTGTTAGTGTGCTGGTTGTTCAGTAGTGCTTTGGTGTGTCTGTTGTGCTGGTTGCTGGTTGAGTGTGCTTGTGTCTCGTTGTTTACAGTTGTGCTGTAGTGTACATGGTTGTTAGTTAGTGTACTGGTGTGGCTGTGTGTATTGTGTGCTTGAGCGTGCTAAGTTGTTAATTTATAGTGCTGGTGTATTTGTTGTGCTGTGTGTCTGGAGTGTGCTTGGTATGTAGTGGTGTTAGTGTGCTGGTGCGCTGGTGTGCTGGTGTAATGGTGTGCTGGTGTGTTAGTGTGCTGGTGTCTGGTTGTTAGTGTGCTGGTGTGTTAGTGTGCTGGTTGTTAGTGTGCTGGTGTGCTGGTGTGTTAGTGTGACTGGTGTGTTAGTGTGCTGGTGTGCTGGTTGTTAGTGGTGATGCTGGTATGTTAGTGTCTAGTGTGCTGGTTGTTGCTGGTGGTGTGTTAGTGTGCTGGTGTGCTTTGGTTGTTATGGTGTGCTAGTGTTGTGTGCTGGTGTGCTGGTGTGCTGGTGTGTTAGTGTGCTGGTGTGCTGGGTGTTAGTGTGCTGGTGTGCTGGTGTGTTGAGTGTGCTGGCGTGCTGGTTGTTAGTGTACTGGGGTATTAGTGTGCTGGTGTGCTGGTGGTGCTGGTGTGCTGGTTGAGTGCTGGTGCTGGTGTGCTTGGTGGTGGGCGTGGCGCCGGCCTGGTCGGTCGGCCCGAGTGCTCGCGGGCGTTGCTAATGCTGAGACGAGCTGGAGACTGGTGCGCGTGGAGTGCTTGTGTTCAACTCGGAGGTCCGTGGCTGTGTAAGGATATTGCGCGGGTTACCCTAAGTGGTGCTGCGAGGTGTTCATAGAGCTCGTGTTCCTAGCGAGGGATTAGCCATGCGGTATTTGTCTAGTCGGTTGTTACGTGTGCTGGGTGCTGGTGTGCTTGCTCCATTCAAATCATTTCTGTTATTACACTATTTTTCGATATAGCAATTTTGAACATTTTCGCGACTACGCGCGCGCAGTGATGTCCACAATCAAAACACTTCGCCCATACTCAAAAAGTTACTCTCTTTCAGTTATGCATTGAGAGCGAATTGGGATACCATATATACACAAAACACAAGTAATAAACTAAGCAAGTATCCCGCTAACGTATCCGGTACTTTATCATCAAGCTGTAAAACTAAAAAGAAATTCACAAGTTTTATCAAATGTCTTCTTAATCATAGTTCTTACTCGCTGTCTCTGAAATGTGTTAATTATCGCTTGCTATTTATAGTGTTATTTTGATTGCTTGAGCACATGATATATCAAATCTTCTTGATCTATCTGGACCTAAAAATGCCTAGGCCCGTATTTATAATTATAAAATCAACTTTGTAAAACGTCTTTGACTTTTCACGTAAAAGTAGTAGCACTACAGATAAGTAATTCCTCTCACTGCATAAGAATCTTTAAAAAAAATTGGCTATTTATAAAACACCACTACCTTCCTTTATTCGGGACTACTTATCGAAGAACAGTTTTCCAGGAAACCCTATGAAATAACAATAGACCCTACCATTGTCAACAACCTAAATGAAATCACAAAGTAAATGAAACTATAACAAAATATAAGAATTAGATGTATTTAATATATTAATTTTATGTATGTAAATTTATATGATTAAGTAAAAAAAAAATAAAGCAAGTAAATATAACACGTTTTATAATAGAAATACTCTTCGAATATGATGAATATGTTGAGCTTCAATACGGCATTTATTAGTTCCAGTTTGCCTTTGTAGTTTCTGTTTGCGAGTTGATCGGCTTATAAGTCCGTGATTCTGAACGTGCCATGCTTCACAGAGCAGAGATAAGTAAGAATTGAATAAAATATCATTCTGTCAAGCGTTCACTAAAGTTAGGTCCGGTCGCAAGTGCACGCTGCCTATTTTCCACGGGTTTTGGGCTCAATTGATAGTAACGTGTGTGGGAGTAATGTTCTACTTGCTTACCACCGAGAAATAGTATATGAGACTTTTTTCTCGCAAAATCATTCTACATAATAAATGCCCAACAAATGATAATACAATTAAATAATAATAGCGACAATTTGTAACAAAAAAAAAACAAATGTACTGCCTGCTCTGGAAAACAAATCCTTAAGAGAGTTCAAGTGCGGTTGGCTTCACTAGCCTACCTCTTCGACTTAAGCGGAAAATATTCTTCTGCTCGTCGTATCTGCTGATCCGTTCAAGTCTCATTCTCCATTACATGCAATCAATAAACTATATCATAAAGGACGTTCATAAATTCGAATTTACGTTAAGGAGGATTCTGAAGAGGAAAAGAAGAACGAAAGGAAGAAGAAAAGGCCCGTTTTTATGTAATATACGGCCCTTAGTATTTAACAGTACTGGGATGACATCAAGTTCTGTATTTTAATAATATGTTTTTCTTCCAGATAGCGAGTATAAAGTCAATAATGTCATAGATCATGAGCTATTTTTCGTGCTTACTACTAAAAATATGTGAGATTAATATGTTTTCAGTCATTTGCATCCAACTAAATCTTATATTAAAAGGTTTTTAGCATATAACATAGGCATGGAAAACAAAAATAATAGAATTTTCTTAGATAGAAACCGAATATAATAACCATTTTCTATCAACGCTTTCATTGACTCTCTATTTATGTATTGAAATTCACCTTAAGTATTGTTATCTTAACCACTGCTGCATCTTTGTACGTTTTGCAAGCTTCGGAGAAGACACAACTTTATTTTGGAAAAATGCAGGCCCTTGCTAATCCAAAATTCAAGTATTTCATTAAAATAATCGCTAAGGTTATGTGAATAGTTTGCTTAGGTAAATCTGTTGTCGGTGAAGTAAGATTAGTGAAAGTAAGAGAGATAAAGCATGATCGAAAAATACGCTGGCTTCTCTCTCGTATCAGTCTATATCTTGCAAAAAGCAAATGTTGATAGTACATTTAATTTTGTTCTCTGACGCATGAGAACTAGGAGTCGATGATCATTTGAGAACACAATGTGGGAAAATATCTGGCCACATGCTGAAACTTTAGATAACAAGGTGAGGCCTTTTGAAAATTCATCTCTTTTCCAAAATAACACAAACCTTTGTTTTGTTCTATTTAAAACGTGAGATATAAAAGAGGATAGATAACTTGAGCTCTCAAAACCTGCCCTAATAAAACTGACCTTTTAATATCATTAGGATGATATGAAAAAGTGATGTTAGTGAATAATAGGTTATTGCTATAGAAAAATGGCCTCTACAAATAGTTCGGAATAATTTTTCTTTGAATATAATTTCCAGTTTACCATTCGAAGGACTGAGTTTTCAAGAGTAAGTAAAATTTAGTTAAATCCCATTATTTTTTGTTGGACTGCAAATGCGTCTTAATGATTAGTATATTTTTGATTCAGCTTGTGTTTAATTTATCTGGGTCACTTAAGAGAACAGACCATTATCTACTACCATAACCAAGGCAGAAACTCAAAGTTCCGTCTACACCGTTATCGTATATATTATATACAATTAAAATTCATCATTTTTTTTAAACTACGGAAAAGAAAAATAAGATTTAAATAGTAATGGGAGAACACCCCATGCTATGTGCACTAGACCAAGAAAGTGTAAAGTGAAAATTGCTGAAGTAGGTAGAGTAAGGTGAGAAGCGTGAGTTTTACTGCCTATATCGTATTATTAGGTATTATCACTTAAAATAAGTACATCAGTCTCAAAATAGCAGCTCATTATTGTAGCTAGAATCAATGTATCGTACGTAGCTATATCGAAAATTATGAGTCTGCTATAATGATTATTAAGCTAATGTGCTGTGTGTGGAGTTCGCTTGTGTTTTATTGTTATTATATGTATTGTACAGATTAGTAATATGCAAATGTGATTTGGAAATGAGAAACCCTTTTATAAATAATATTATAGAAATTGTTAAAGTAATGGCTAAATAATGTATATTTTGTTATGATTATTTATGTGGAGTGAATAGTAGATATGGCCTTAACGTGGACATATGATATATGTATGGTTTCTATATATATGTTTTGTGTAATTAGTATGTAATGCCTTAATTGTCCTATATAGCTATGTTTGAGCTAGAAGAAGAGAGAAGATGAAGTTAACGTTTCAATCGAGCGATGACTTTGACAACATATTTCTTAGCAGTAATAAACAGATCAAATCGTATAATATTGATGATCATTCCCGAGATTAATAATTCAAATAAACTTCCTAACGCGATTAACTTATTAGCCTCAAGATATGGTTTACAGTACGCTTACTTGTCTTATTGTAGCATGATATTTTTATTTTTCTACATAAAAATATTAATTAGACTGTTTTGCATATATAAACAATTGTGAAACACACCAAGCTCTAAACTGCACATTTCTCCTGTCAAAGGTGTTAATTAATATTTTTATTTTAATTTAATTTTCAACCTATCGTAAAAGATGCTTTAATAAAATTGAGTTTTAGAATTTATTTAAAATATTTTAATCTTTTAAGTTTATATAATATATATATATATAATATTATATATATATCATTCACATATATATAATATATATAATATTATATATATATAATATTATATATATTATATATATAATTATATAATATATATATATACATATATATTATATCTAAATATTTTAATATTATTCTGAAGTTATAATTATAATATCATTATATTATATTATTATATATATTATTTATATATATTATATAATTTATCATTTTATATTTATTAATTTAATTAAATTTATTTAGTGGATAATTATTAATTTTTAATTAAATATTATATTCTATAAATTAATTATTATTTAATATATGCATATTAAGAAATTATATTGCAATAGTATTTTACGATACTATATATACTATAATATTTATATATATATATAGTGTATATATATATATAGCTAATACTATATATAATTATTAATATAATATTATTATATTTATATATATAATATAATATATAAATTTATATACTGTAATATATATATCTGGTATATATAATAGTAATCTTATATATATTATATTTATATATATAATTACTAGATATAATATATTATAATATAGTGTATAAGTATGTATATACTTTATATATATTATACTATCATATATATATATATAATAAATATATACTGGTATATATATAGATATTTACATATATTTTTATATATAATTAATATATTTTTAGTGATATATTTGTATATATATATATATATTATATAATATATCATATTATATATATATGTATATATATATATATATATATATATATATATATAATATATATATATATATATATAGTATATATATATATATATTATATATAAATATAAATATATATAATATAGAATATATATATATATATATATACGTCGTATATGTAATATAGGTATAAAAAATATATAGATAATATATATTATATATTATAATATATATAATATATCTATATATATATTATATATATATTTTATATAATAATAATATTATTATATATATATATATATTTATATATAATAATATATTATGAGTATTAAATAATATTATACTATAGTTATATATAGTATATTTATATTATATATATATAGTATAATACATATTATATATATTATTAATTATTATATAATCAATATATATATTTATATATAATATATATATATATATATATATAATATATGAAATATATAATATATATAAATATGATATATGATATATGTTATATATGTTAATATATAATTAATATATATTATAAACTAATATATATATAGTATATAGTATATTATAGTATAATATACTATATATATTTATATATATACTATAAATATATTACATATATATATATATATATATAATCACGATATGAGTATATATATATATATAATATATATTATATATATATTTATATATATATATATATATTATATAATATATATATATATATATATAATTAATATATGATATATATATATAATCATAATATAATATATATACACATATATTATATATATATATATTATAAATCTATATATAATAATATAATTATATATATATATTATATATATAGTTTATAATATAGTATAATATAAAATATCAGTGTGGGATTTACTAAATTTGAAGTAGATTAGTTTTATTTCATTTATCTTAATAAAAGATTTGTTATTTTAAGGCTATAAATAACACATATTAATGTATATGGAGGGTGTGATGATGGTGGTAAATTTCTCTACTTATCGTCAATCTGCAGTTAATGACATGTCGTGTAACTCAACCAAAGGACGAAATAATAATGGGGAGGGGGAGGTTGAATCAAGACGTAAAACTGGAGTGGGATGATGAAATGAATTGCTTTTAAACACTAATAATAAGTATCATTACAGGACATGTCATTTAAACACTAAGGGCTAGTAACGTTTTCCGAACTTTCGCTTGCGATATACGTCAAAACCTTCTTTGAAACAATGTTAAAGACGCAACAATTCAGAATGGGGTGCAACATATGAAGGATAGCTGTTAGTTGGTTATGTGTTCATTTTTTTCTTTTCAAAAGTAAATTTATTATAAGTTTATGTAAAACAAGTTTTCATTTTTTCTAGTTTGAAGTCGCCTGCAGTTTTATTAAAATTAGGTATGGTTGTTGGATATAATACACGATTCATTATTTTTCTTTTTAAATTGCTTTTCATAATTTCCTGAAAGAAGTAATTTTTTTAATATGTATGTTTTGAAATGTAATGTTTGGAAGAAAAATATAGTTTTACACTGATATCTCGTTTTTACTGTGGTAAATTCCTTAAGCTTCAAGTACACTAGTGTAAATCAGAGGACAGTCCCGGCATGGTATTTTATAAACACAGTTTGTTTGGGGATTTCTTGAGACTGGTGGTTTTAGGGAGTGTTTTAAGGAAAAGGTATTATTTTGGGTAAATGATAGGGACTTAGTTAAATGTTTTTTGATGCTGTGATGCAGGTGGAATAGGAGAGGAATGAAAGTTAAATTTTTGTCCTTTTGTTGTTGAGAGGTTTGGTAAAATTTTCTTTTTGCTTTCTAGAAGGCAGAAGTGATGATATGAGAGGGATATTTGAGTTGTGTGAAAGTAGATAAGAGGTATTTGGTTTCCGTTTGTGGAAGGTTGGGGGAGCAGATTTTTAGGGCTCTGAGGTATAAGGATGTAAGAGTTGCTATTTTTATGTTAGTGGAGTACGATGAATACCAGTGAATATAGGATGGGTGGGATGATGGTTTTCCATAGACTACATAAGTGACTTGTGAGGATTGTTCCCAAGTTAAAAGTGTATCCAGGAATGGTAGAGAGTTGTTTTTGGAAAGTTCATAGGTGAATTTTATAGACTGGTGTATGTTATTTATAAAATTTAGTATGA
>JABUQX010123153.1:22500-28019 GCA_015478945.1 Trachelipus rathkii
GAACAAGTCCTCGTGTGAAGTTATTGCTAGATGGTGAGCAGCTGAAACCAGTGCTGAGTTTTAAATATTTAGGATCATATAATTTGGAGCGAAGGGGAACGGATGATGCCCGAGTGTATAGGTAAGTTGTGAATTGGCAGGAAGGTGGCTGGGTGCAATTCAATCCTTGGTGGATGTAAAAGGAGACTAATCTTGAGTGCGCTACGTGTCTTGGTGATGGTAAAGAAATTGTTACCTGTGGTTAATGTATAGTAGTAAGACATGGTCTGGACATAAGAGGTATAGACAAAGTTAGCAATGTGTTCAGCATGGACAATTCTTAAGGGGCGTGTTACGGTGTGAAGAAGAATTGATAATGAGGAATGAACGTATTACAGAGTTGTATGGTATCAAAAAAGGGATAAATGAGAGTAAATGAAAGTATGTTTAGAATGGTTTGGTCATGTGGAAAGAATGGATGAAAAGTCGGTTGGTTAAGTGGAATGTATAGTGGTGAGTGTTGTTGGATTCGACTGGCTGGGAGACCGAAGAAAGAATGGATTTGAGTCGGCAAAAGAATGTCTGGAGGAGTGAATGTGAGTTTGGCAGGGGCGAAAAAAGTGCATAATGGAAGTAAATGGCAGGGTTTTTTGTGAGTGTGTATGGTTGTGGCCCACCTGGGCCAAGGGATGAACCCACATTCGGCGAAGATGCTATACGTGAGGGTCCGTCGTGGTCCCGTGAACCTCTAGGGTGGATTTTCTTTGCGGCGAGTTCCCACTAATAGGTATAAAAGGGAGGTAAGGCTGGGCTAAGGCTGGGCTTTCTTTTCGACTTGTGTCATATTCTTCTACTACTTTTCTGTTTCTCGTACATGTTACGCACCTTACCCCAGTCTTGGGGAAAAAAAGCGTGGTTGATGATGATGATGATGATGATGAATGATGATATATATATAATATATATATATATATAATATATATATATATATTATTAATATATATATATTATATATAATATATATATATATATATATATAGTATATATATATATATACATCAGACATACTTTACATCATAAATGGAAATTTATTTTGAGAATAACATTTTAATAAAAATATCAATACGTAGGAAAATGATACACAGAAAAAAAATATTCGGCAAGTAAAAATGCCAACAGTACTTGCAAGTACCAAGCCAAGTCTAAGTACAAAAGGCCTCAAGTCAAGTACAAGTACAGAAGTTGGGTTTTTAGAAACCACTGCAAGTCAACAGTACAAGACAGTACAAGTCTCCAAAAAATGTCTTAAGTACAGTACAAGTACAAGTACTTGTACTGGAACCAACCCTGATATATATATATTATATATAATATATATATATATATAGTATATATATAATATATATTAAATATTATAATATATATATTTATATATATATATATCATATATATTATATTATATATATTATATACATATATATATACTATATATATATATTATATATATATATATTACTAGTATAATATATATGATATTATATTATATAATATATATATATATATATATATATATATATATAATATAATATATATATTACAATATATATATACTAATATATATCAATATATATATATATATATATATATATATATATATATTTAATATATATATATTATATATATATATATATATGTATTACATAGAAAACAACAACAACACAACAGCACACATCGACATCAACGATCAGCATCAGCATCACATTAACAAAAAAACAAATAATATATATTTTTTTGAATTGGATATAGAAGTCTTCATAAATAATATTTATTATATATATATATATATAAATATATATATATATATTATAATATATATATATTAACTATATATATATATATATATATATATATATTATAATTATATTGTATATTCAAAATATTCAGTTCTTAACCTTAAATGGACCAGTTTTTAACCACAAACGAACAGATTCCTAGCCTCATAGGTGCCTATTCTTATCCTATGGTTTGGGAACTTACAAGAAATCACGAAGTCTTCAAATGGGGCCCGCCAAAACTTGAACATATTTTATGATCTTTTAAAGTTAAAGCAGAAAGAAATAAGGAATGAATAAAAGAAATTAGAAAAGATAAGGAAACGTAAAACAAAATTCTAATTTTCATTTTTTTTGACTGTGAAAAACTTGAGTTTTCTAAGATGTTATGGTCTCAGAAATTTAAAGTTGGCTTTAGAGAGGAAAAGGTCAAGGACCTATACTAAAGGCACAAGTTATGCTAATTAATTTGATTATCGATTATTGATAATTGATGTATTGATTGATATTTTGCAACTTTCTTAAACGACATATTTGATCAAATGCCATTAAAAACTTTTTTGCTAAGAGAGCTATTTTAATGCTAATACTTGATAGAATTAGCATTATTAATTGAATTATTAGAATTATTATTAGAATTAGCCCTATTAATATTCGTAAAATTTAATTATCAAATTCGAAGCATTTCCTTTGATATTAAAGGGAGACAGCAGGGATATAAATAGCGAGGAATGTTACTGTCAAAACAAAAAATTAATATTGCCAAAACAATTTAGTAAGCTAATTGATGAATAATTGGTAAAAGTGAATAATGATAGGCTACTAACTTTAAAAAAAAAAAATTAATTTTTATATACCCTGGCCTGGGCTAAGCAGCTATACACCATATTTTTAACTTGTTTTAAAGATATTGATTTAAAGTATGTATGCTCTGTGTGATATCTGTGGGACTGTAAGAGGTGAGTATGTGAAATAGCTGCCCTACTTGTGTTTTGAAATGCAGAGATGTGTTGTTAAAGAAGGAGATTGAAAGACTGAGGGGAAAATATGAATGGATTGAAAGATAGAAGTATTTGAGTTGAGAAACGGAGGAAAGTGTTAGGAAAAAAGTTAGAGAGGATGCTGAGGCGAGGAGGGAGCGGGATATAGGGTAGACAGGAATAGTGATTCACCTAGCAGGAAGATGAGGGGGAAAAGGATAAAGTAGTTGAAAAACTAGGTCTGCAGGATAAATAATAGAGTTATAGGAAAAGAATAATAGTTTTAAAGATGAAGGGATCTTGAAATCAATCAGCCTGTGACCTGCAGTACCAGGTTCGACTGTCTTCCAGATGGATCATTAGACATTAGGACAATTAGGAATATAGAGACCGTAAAAAGCCACATGGGCCTATCAGACTGTCCCAGGCAACCCACTACCCAAACATGCTCATCAAATCCACTAAAGCACCCTAGGGCTTATCAATTTGTTGTAACTACAATCCACCAATTGGCTTAGTCAAAACTAATGAATATATAAATATGATACCCAACCATCCACATGCATAATAACTAAGTTATGTCACACATGCCATCTAACAATAAATGCTATAACTAAAAACCCGCCCATTTGGCTTCGTCAATATATGTATTGATACCCGCCATCCATAAACGAATCTAACCGTTTCTTAAAGTTGAAATCGAGTCACACTCACAACCTCCTCTGGCAAACCATTCAAATATTTAACAACCCTATACTGAATGCATGCTTTCTTATATCAAGTTGGCAAATGCTTTCTTCTTAATTTTCTAATTATGCCCCCTGGTCACCTTTCCATGTCTACTATGAAAATTTATTGGTCTCTATGTTATCAATAGATTAAATATTTTGTAGACTTGTACATGTCCCCTCTGAGAAATCGCCTTTCTAACGAAAACAATTCCTAACGCCTTCAGCCTCTCCTCATAGCTCTACCCTCAAACCCAGAAATTATCTTTGTTGCTGCTCTACGTTGCATCTCTCTCTAGCATATCTAAGTCTTCTTTAAATAAGGGCCCAAACTGTGCACAATACTCATTACTGGCCTAACATAGCTATTATTATACATTTTACTTATTACTTCCTTGCCCTTGTAAACAACATTCGATTTATTATACCACATCTTATTAGCTTTATTTCTCTAGCTTCCAAACATTGATTAGCTACTTTCAAATTAATGCTTATAATCACACGCTAAATCTTTTTCTTGTCGCACAGACTCAAACCATCCCCATTCATATCTGTTTAAAACTTTTAATTTGAGTAACCTAGGTAAGAACCTTACACTTTTTACTATTAAAAATTCATTTGCCACTTATCTGCCCACCAAGAAGTTTATCATTTTGAATCTATGCATCCTTCACTATTCTCTAACTGAGGGGGGATCAGAGAGTGCCATGGTAATGTTGAGTTTTCCTAAAGGACCGACTGATAAATGCTAATTGGAGACTCTATGACACGATACCTAGATAGGACTTTCAAAGTAGAAATAATAAGAACGAATGAGAGAGTATCCAGTCCAGAGTGGTGATTATCGTGGATAGGATAGAGTAGAAAGAGATTTGTTCTACAAATGTTGATTAGCATGTGATTTGGCATGTGGTACAAATGAATAAGGACATAGAAGGTCAGAGATTAATATGCAGTAATTATAGGAGTTGAATTTTTCAGAATGATGAATAGCTAGGGAAGAAGGTGCAGCGTTTCTGGATTTTACCTAGTTACTTGGTGCAGGTCAGAATGGGGATAGGCTTTAGGTGTAAATGAAAGGATTAGGAATTTATGTTTTTTCAGAAAATATAGGTTTTTGGATTTGTGGGAGAGAGTTTCTAAAATGAGGGATGCCTTTTTGCAGCGGATCGGAGTTCCTGGTGTAAGGGTTGGGCTTTTCACACCAGATGGGAGACTTGTTTAGCAAAGAAAACTAGGTAAAGTTGGGGGTGATGGGCTAATCGAGGATACAAATAATTAGCAATGGTAACGGTCTAGTGTGTTATATAATAAAACTAGTGTGTTCTACAAAAATACAATACTCAAATAAGGATGATAGCAATAAAAATAGCAGCAATTTCGATATATACAAATGCTGTTTTTCACAATGCTCGGTAGCTCTAAATAAAACAGAGTGACTGAATGTTTATATCATAATATGAGAATCTTGACATTATTTGCGTTAACTGAGGCGACGGGGTTAAATGACATGAAGAATTATATGGAGACTCCTGTCAGGAATATGAAATAGACGTATATTTTATATATACCAGCGTAGAGGAAAGAAGGGTGGGGGGTGTGCGCTTTATATTAAAAGCAATATTCAATCGTATTAATGACTTACTTTAAAACTAATCATGATATGAAGGTATGGGTAAATATCCTTATGTTCAATAAATCATATAGAGTAGGGCATTTTAATGACCTCCTGGCCAGAGTCAATAATTTAGACGCAGAAAATTGTAAAAGAAATTGAGACAGCATGCCACAGGAAAGAAAAAGGTATAGTTCATAATGGGTGATTTTAGTTTTCCTGGCATTCAATGGGATTCCTTGTCTAATCGGAACATAGTAGTTCAGTATTTATAAATTGTAGTACTAGATAACTTTTTGAGCCAGATTGTGCCCATGAACCCACAAGACACGATGCACATCACTAGACTTAATATTACTAACGAGAAAGTAATGAGTGGGTTGAA
>JABUQX010123154.1:0-10000 GCA_015478945.1 Trachelipus rathkii
TAAAACTGATATTTTATCTTAATAATCTGTATTTAGTACGAGCTTACTGTGTGATTGTTCCTTGGTTTTTTTATCATTAATCTTTTAGACCACACAAGAACATCATTTTATAAATCAATTACTGGTCACATCTTTAGTCTGATTAAGCTTTTCAGGCTCGATCACTACAAGATTATCTCGATTTGTATTCTACAAAGGTGTTAATTTAATTTTTACCTTGAAGTGTAATTATCTTATATTACTATAATACATACTCTACGTTGAGGATAGAGTAAGTATATAAGTTTGACTAACAAAAAGTTTTCCAAAAAACTTAAAAAGCAGTAGATAATTAAAATTAATTTACATCACTAGTTTATAAGCCCTAACCACCAAGCGCTCATGTGAGAACCCACAACTGTCCATAAGGCAGCCTAACACGACCCACTGCACCCGCTGGTGCGTTCCGACGCGTCCCGCTCCGCCCGGCGTGCGGCACGCCAGGCGCAATATTTCCCGCGTTCCCGCCCGCCGCGGTCCGCGCGCCGCAGGCGCAATATTGTGCGCGCCCAGGCGCAATATCGCGGAAATTTTATTTAGAACACTATACACACACACACACACACCGCACACATACACAACACACACACAACCAACACACACACACACGCACACACACACAAAACACACACCACACACACCACACACACACACACACACACACTCACACTCACTTACACATATAACGTATAAATTATATAAACATTTTAAATTTTATTTTATTATATACTTAGTGTATTTACTTCATGTCTATTGTTATTATTATTATTTAAGAACACACTACAGCACACCACAACACAACACACACACACGCACACATAACACAACACACACGCTGCCACACACACATCACTAACCATACTCACTTAACACAATAGCGTATATTTTATTTAAAACATTTTAGTGTTTTTTTATTTTAAAATTTTTAATTTTGTGTAGTATACTTAGTGTTATTTCTTTCATGGAGTGTATTTATTATTTAGAAAACACACATGCACACACTCACACAACACACACACACACACACACACACCAATACACACAACCTTTTCTACACATCAACACATGTCCGCACAACACAACACATCCACATCATCAATCACATACAGACAGCACATCACACACACACGCAACACCACTCATCACCCATTCACACACACAAACAGATACCTTACACTTACATATAGTCATTCACCTTTACACCTCTACCTTCACACCTGAATATTGTTAATCTTCAAATCTTCTTGAGAGAAATCTTCTTATGCTTTTTTGGCCTCGAACTCTTTGATGCTTTTCTAGTTTTTACTGCCTCAGCTTTTGAATGCATCACTTGATGTCTCAACTTTGGATACCGTCAAGATTTTTGATACCTCTCTAGCTTTGTGTATAGACCATTATCAACTGTTAATAACTTATCTTTGGTATCTATCCATCCATGTCTTTTTAGTGGTTACAACTATTTCTCACTAATTGATGACTCAATTCTGTGTTGGAGTGGAGCGGTCATATCTTTGATACCTTATAGCCCTTATCTTAATTGATGTGAAATGATCAGTCTCTTTAGACACAGTTATCATGCATTACTCAATAGAGAACACTTTACACTTACACTTATACAACGACATACCCTATAGTCTCTTATCCACACATACCGCACAATACCATAGACCACTTACGTTTTCATCTTTCGCATATCAGTCCATGTTACACTCACATAAACCCCACACATATATACAAATTAAATATATTATATATAACTAAAGTATATTCTATACAAATATTTTAATAATGTAGTTAATAATATACCTATAATTATAAATAGTATATATACTAACTTAACGCTCTTGTAATTTATTAAATATAATATAATAATCGTATATATTAAGTAAATTATAGCTAGCTGTAATACTCATTTATTTCAACTAATATTATAGCTATATTAGCCTATAATAATATATATATTTTATCATTCCGCGGACGGGGAAAAATTTTGTATTCGGCTTGAGCCGGGCGCAACGCCGGGGGGCGCGGAACCGCGGAAAATATTGCGAGCCTGCGGCGCACGAGGCGGGCCGTGAGGTGAACGCCGTGCGAAATTTGCGCCTAGCGGGCGCGTGCGTCTCTCACGGAGGTGAGGGAGAGCGTGGCGACTCTGCGAAAAGACTCAACAGGTCGTAGGCTGCCGGGGTTTGGCCTGCCATTTGCGGGTGGGGCGCTCATGCTGAGCCCTGGTGGTTTAGCTTATGAAACTATAAGTGAAATCTATATCTATCACTTATCCGTCCTTCCTCATGATCTGACCAGATGACAATTAATACAATTTATTTTTCCTGCCATGGACAGCTTTGATGTATTATAAATATGATATACACTTAGTACAAATAAAACACTTTTAATACAATCAGATAACTTCACCCGCTTAACCAGCTAAAATGACCTATCGATTTTAAAAATGAGTTTGGGTCCTAAAAGATAATAAAACCACCACCTGCTCCAATACAGATTAAAGAACAAAGTTTAATTTTCAAAAGACGAGTAAAATAACATCTCGACCAATACATATCGAGGTCATATAGAGATAAGGATATACTGACCATCACAAGTAGGAAAACATTTCCTTTTTTACCTGCTTAAGGATCTTGCCACGATCCCACATGTTAGTTTGAAATATATTAAAAAATAATAATAACATGTTCTTGTCTATCATTACCTTTTGACCTTGGATTAGGATTAAATTAGCCCATCTCAGAAGGCTTTATCCTAAATAGGCCGCTAATTTTAGGCCCTAAACGTAGTTTATTGACACAACATTTACAGAAAACGGTCAGTTTGAAATTATTTTGACCTGGAATTAGGCTTAAATCGCCCCGGGTTTACAAAAAGGATTATCCTAAATTAGACCTAAAGTAATTTAAACACATTTTACAGAGAGAGAGGTCAGTTTGTATCTGTAAAGAGTGCGGGTTGTTGTGTTTTCTCGTGATGGATTGTCAATGTTACATAGATATAATAATAATAATAAAGAAAACCCGAATTATTTAAAACTTGAGAATATTTTTAGTTAACCATCCGGCAGTGGATAATATAAATGTAAGTGAATAATTGTTATTGTTTAAATAAAAACTTAGAATAATTTTAATAAAATAGATGTTATGTTAGCAGAGAAGAACTTATTCTGTTATTTTATACGTATTACATGGCTAAAGATGATGTAAGCAGTAAGTGATAGAAGACAAAAGTGGCAGTAGCTTTGATGTAGAGGTGCTAGGGCTGGCTTTACTGATACTGATTTATTGCTTAGGTACGGTATAAAATATATGTTTTAATAAAATTTCATAAAATTCTTTAGTATAAGAGTTTTATTTTAACTTGAAGTTATAAAAACAATTTATAAACAGAAAAGTATTAACAAGTTTTAATAGATAAATTCTTTGTTCAAAGATAATGATTTGTTATTATTATAGACGTTTTAAGAAACTTTGAAATTAATTTTATTTATATTTGAATGAGTAATATAAATGTACGTGTTTAATTAAACATAAAATGTTTTTAATAAATTAATAGACTATGCATACACATGAGTGTGGCCTGGTGTGCTGTGTGTGGTGTGTGTGTGTGTGTGTGTGTAATTGTGTGCGAGTGTAAGTAAATCTGTGTGTTAGTAAAATCTGGTGTTGAGTGTAAGAAAGTCGTGTGAGTGTTAGTAAATTGTGTGTGAGTGTAGTGTAAATGTAAAGTGTCTATGGATAAATGTTAAGTGTCATAGTGAATGTGCTATAAGTATCATAGTGAATGTGTGTACTACTGTAAATGTAAGTGTCTATGGGTAAATGTAATGTCAGTAGTGAATGTGTGTAATTAAGGTGGTCTAGTGAATGTGTGGTATAAGTGTAGAGTGTGTAGTGTGTGTGTGTGGTGTTATGTGTGTGTGTGTGTGTGTTGTGTGTGGTGTGTGTTCTAAATAATATAACATAGGCATATTATAAATATCTTTTTGTATAAACATAATAAAATAAAATAATAAAAATAATAAAGAATAATAAATAAAAATAAATAAATAATAATAAAAATAAATAAAAGAAAACATAATGTTAATAAATATATGAGTTAAAGCAGTAAAGCAGAGAGTTAAAAACAGTAAAGCAGAAAGTTAAAACAGTAAGGCAGAGAGTTAAAGCAGTAAACATGAGTTAAAGCAGTAAAAGCAGGAGTTAAAGCAGTAAACATGAGTTAAGCAGTAAAGCAGAAAGTTACAAGCAGTAAAGCAGTAAAACAAAAGGCATACTAATCCCTAGGTGTTAAGGTAATAACACCTCTATTGTTTTACTGCTTTACTGCTTAAAAGGGGTTGTAAAGTATATGTTTTTTATAAAATTTCGTACAATTTTATTAAAATAAATGTTTATATAGCGAAACTCCTGTGTGTTTTTTATTCTTTACATTCAATTAAAAATAAAAAGTATTAAAACAAAAATAAAATAGAAATAATAAATAAAAAGTAATTAAAGCAAAATAAAAAATATAAAAAGAAAAATAATGTTTTAATAAATATATGAGTTAAGCAGTAAAGCAGAGATTAAAACAGTAAAGCAGATGGTTAAAGCAGCAAATAGTTAAAGCAGTAAAGCAGAAAGTTAAAGCAGTAAAACATGGAGTGTAAGGCAGTAAAGCAGAAAGTTAAAGCAGTAAAGCAGTTAAACAAAGCCTTACTATTCCCTCTGTTGTTAGGTTTAATAACACCTCTATATGTTTTACTTGCTTTACTGCTTTAAGGTATGTAAATATATGTTTTTAATAAATTTCGTACAATTTTTTAAAATAAAATGTTTATATAACACAAACTCTGTTTGTTTTTATTCTTACATAAAAAAATAAAAATAAAAAAGTATTAAAACAAAAATAAAAATAGAAATAATAAATAAAAAGTATTAAAACAAAATAAAAAATATAAAAGAAAACATAATGTTAATAAATATATGAGTTAAAGCAGTAAAGCAGAGAGTTAAAACAGTAAAGCAGAGAGTTAAACAGTAAAGCAGAGAGTTAAAACAGTAAAGAAGAAAGTTAAAAGCAGTAAAGCAGAAGTTAAAGCAGTAAAGCAGAAAGTTAAAGCAGTAAAGCAGTAAAGTTAAAGCAAGTAAAGCAGTAAAACAAAGGCAAACTAATCCCCTAGGTGTTTAGGTAATAACACCTCTATTGTTTTACTGCTTTACTGCTTTAAGGTATGTAAAGTATATGTTTTTAATAAAATTTCGTACAATTGTAGTAAAAATGAATGACTTATAGTATATATATATTTTTCACTCGCGCGGCGGGTCGGCGCTGCGGGTGCGGGGGCCTCCATCCTTTGCGGGAGGGGGCTTGCTGCGCCCCTGGTGGGCAGCTTATGAACTTGGGAAGAATTATTAACTCTGTTCTATGATTGTGGGAGAGACTGAGCCATCAAAGGTGAATTTCAATCAAGATGAATCAACATATAGATGGTTATCAAAGATGAAACGTCATCAAGATGAGTCATCAAAGCATGAAACCTTCCAGTTGAGGCATCAATGCTGAGACATTAATGCTGAGGCATCCAATGCTGAGGCATTAAATGCTGAGGCATCATGCCTGCGGTAATTAATGCTGAGGCATCATTGCTGGAGCAATTAAATGCGAAGGCATCATTAGCTGAAGGCATTAATGCTGGAGGCAATCAAAATATCGAGTTGGTGTGAGTGTAAGTGTAGTGTAACCTGTGTGTGGGGGTGGTGTGTGTGTAAGTGTATATGTTTTAATGTAAGTGTCTATGAGAGTGTAAAAGTGCTTATAAGTGTTATAAAAATACTAACTCATAGTAGGAAGCATTCTAGCAGATTGTAATATACACCAATCGATTCCTCATGACCTTATTACCTAGGGGTAGAAACCCATATTAGGCTATTCTAGGCTCAGGGGGAGGCTAGAAAAGGCTTGAAAAAAAAGTGGCACTCTTTAGTTGGCACTATGTGGCACTCAATTGGCACTATGTGGCACTAACTTGGCACTCATTGGCACTCACTTGGCACTCATTGGAACTCATTGTGGCACTTCACTTGGCACTCACCTGGCACTAACCTGGCACTCATCTAATACTCATAGAATAATCACAAATAGAACATCACTAGATACTTATTACGGTGATTGGGAAACCATCAAAGCCATCAAGTTAGCGTGGGTCAATATTGACCCATGGTATATGGCAAGTCAAGGCCGAAATATCATGTTCAAACAAGGTTAAGACATCAAAAAAGGGCTAAGTCCCTAAAGGAAGGAAAAAATTACCTGTGGGTCAATTTGACCCATGGTATCTGTCAAGGGTGTGTATGTGTGTGCGCACGCCACGTGTGTATAATGTATAATGTAGTGTCTATGGGTATGTAAGTGTGCATAAGTGAATTATGTATAAGGGTGTGTGTGTGTGTGTGTGTGTGTGTGTATGTGTGTGTGTGTGTGTGTGTGTGTGTGTGTGTGTGTGTGCGCACGCGCACGTGTGTAGGTGTTTAAAAGTTAGGGTAGGTCCATACATGCGTACAAATTAGGAACGAATATGTGACGGGTGGGGCACGAGTGGGTAAAAAATTAGCGTGGGCGGCAAAAATTGAACCCATGGTTATTCTAGCAAGTGGTTCAACAAGGTCAAAGACAATATCAAAAAATAGGGCTAAGCCCCTAAGGAAGCTCAAAAATTACCGTGGGCAAAATGGCCCACGTCGAAAAAATTAGGGGGCGTAAAATAGGGGGGGGTAATACGTACAACGGTTGCTGACGCAACCGTTTGGCGCAACCCTTCTTCGAAGGGTTGCCAAAAATTAGGGTTACCGAAAAAATTAAGGTTGCCAAAAAATTAGGGTTCTCAAAAAATTAGGGTTCTCAAAAAATTAGGGTTCTCGTAAAAAATTTAGGCGTTCTAAAAATTAGAGGTTCCTCAAAAAATACAACTTCCCCTAAAAGGACATAGGGCAGCCAAAAATTTGGGTCAAAATTGACCCATGGAAGACCAAAGGGTTGGTCGAAAAAAAGGTAAAGGCCAAAAAAAGGTCAAGGCAGGTAAAAATTCGAGCTCAAAAAAAGGTCAAGGGGCAGGTAAAAATTCGAGCTCAAAAAAGGTAAGGTGGGGTAAAAAACGATCGGTGTGCAAAATGCGTTTTGGGGTAAAAAACGATCGGTGTGCAAAATGACGGCCATACTACTGAAGTGGTTAATAAATTCATGGCAATGAGCCAAAAACGTTTTGGTAAACTATAAAGCATTCATCCTTTCGAATATTTTGGTAAGTTTACATTCTTAATTCTTATTCTATAGTTTCTTGTGTATATATATATATATATATATATAATTATATATAATATATATATATTAAATAATATATATTTATATATATATATATATATAATATATTATATATATAGTTATATATATATATATATATATATATATATATATTAAAATAATATAATAATATATATATATAATATATTATTTATATGATCTTATATATATATATATTATATATATATATATATTATATATATATATATATATATATATATATATATATATAATATATATATTATCAATTAACTAGATTGATACTTATTTTTTGGAGGAGGGGGAGGGGGAAAAGGTATTAAGTAAAAAATAATAATACTTTTTGAAGCAGAATGTAAAAAGATGTATTTGAGAATTTGATTAAATTTTTAATTTTTGTACAAAAAAGGGAAAAGTCTTTAATACATGTTTTTTCCCTTTTAAAGAACATTTATACTCATTTTTACATACTCTTTCCAAAAATGTCATTACTTTTTTTATGCAAATATCTAATTTCTCCAATAAAAAGGAGTACTAATCTGATAAATAGCATATATAAGAAATAATAAAATAATATATATATATATACTATTAATATATATATCAGATAATTAATATATATCTATATATATATATATATATTATGGCCAAACTAAAGAAGTTACCCGCATCATATCTCAAAAACTAAGATAGGTACAAGAAAACTGATAACATATATGGAATCAGCGTATGAAATTTGTACGGAAAATAAAAAAAAAAATTTTTATTTTTTTTTTTATTTTTTTTTATATCTCCAAAACTACGATAGGTACAAGAAAACTATAATATATATGGAATTAGCGTGTGAAATTTGTATGAAAAAAAAGGAAAAAAAATTTTTTTATACCAATAACATATTTGGAATCAGCATATGAATTTTTTTTAGGGGGCTCGAGCCGACGGTGGGACAGAGGGGGGACGAAGTCCCCCCCGTCGTCCCCCGGGAGGCCGAGAGACCCCGACTCTTTGCATCTTTGCGGTTTACCCTGGGGTATTCCTTTAGTAAAAAAAAAAACCATTTTTTTTTCCGATTTTTTTTTACATACAAATTCATACGCTAATTTTAAATAATTTAATAATTTTTCTTTGTCTAATTTTTTTAAGTTTTGGAGATATTAAATAAAAAAAATAAAAAAAAATAAATTTTTTTTTTTCAATTTTTCCATACAAATTTATCGCTGATTCATATGTGTTAATCATTTCTTGGTACCTATTTAGTTTTCGAGATTTGAATGCGGGTAAACTTCTTTAGTTTCACCTAATATATATATATATATATATAAATTATATATATATATATATATATTAATATAATGTATATGAATAGTTAGTTTTATATATTATATTTATTATATATAAAGTATTGAAAACAAATCCTATAGCTTATATAGTATTATATGTATAGTATATTATTATATAGTATATATATATATATATATTAGGGATGCCAAAAAATATCGATATATCGAACTTCGATATTTTTGGCTCGATATATCGATATTTTTGGGGCGATATTTTCTTTAGGCGATATATCGATTATTTCGATATTTTTCTTAATATCGAAAGGTCCGATATTCTTTTATCAAAAAAAAATCTATTTGTTAAAAGGCCGGAAAAAGATAAATATCTTTCCCCCTCTCACGACAACCTGAGTGAATGAAACTCCTTTTTTCCCCCATAATTTGTTCTTCGTTCGTCCCCCAATGTCAGTGTATAAAATAACCGAAAAATTGGGGTTTTAGATTTTTCGTCTTTTGGTGAACCAAAAATGGTAGAGGGGGGGGGGATCGACATGGCACATACCAAATAGTCAAATTGTCTTCTGACGTATTCACTAATCACTATTGCAGTTATTACAGTGATAAGTGATAATGCGACCGCAATAAATTTGGAATGAATAGTAAAAATGCTTTCCTGGTTATGTTTATGTTAGCCAATAAAAATATCTTTACTGGTAAATGCAACGTCAGTCTTCGGTCAGACGAACAAGTTTCATTATTAAACAATGTTTGCTCAAATGAAAAGAATAGATTGACTTCCGAGCATATCAATCAGTTAAGTCCCTTTTTAGGTGCATTAGAAGATAAGTATTGGGCTTTGTAATAATCAATAATAAAATAATAATATTATATATATATATATATATATAATATATATTATAATATATATATATATATATATAATATATATATAATATATATATATATATATATATATATTATATATATATATATATAATTATATATATATAATATGTGGGTGTGATTAAAGGGTAACTAACTTGAGTTACATTGAATAAAAGAAAGGAATTAAAAATAGCTTTCATAGTAAAATTTTATTTTTCCTTTCTTCATGAAATATTTTTATAATTTATTTATTTATGTCTGAGACCTATTAAAGACTTTGCAAGTCCACTCGGACTACCTGATCTGGGCTTTACGTGTACTTCTGTTGGATGGTGTTCAGTGTCAGTTGGACGAGAATAACATTGCAGAATCTAATACCAGGGAAACAGGCACCTGTGGTTGGTTTACAGTTAACATACCGAGTATACCGACTAGTCTAATCATCTACTGGCGATTAGGATTGTTTC
>JABUQX010123154.1:15000-30775 GCA_015478945.1 Trachelipus rathkii
ATATAATATATTATATATATTTATATATAAATTTATATTATATATATATATATTATATTATATATATATATATATATATATATACTATATATATATATAATATATATATATATATATATAATATATTATATATATTATTATATATATATAATATATTATATGGTAACGAAAATATTAATTTCGTAAGCGATGATAATTATAATAATATGCCACGCGGCGGTTATAATTTTTTCTATACATATCGTATGGCATGCTAATCTTAAATGGGCATTATAGTAATAGGTACTTTAGTAATAATTGTAATTATATTAATCGTGGAAATGTTAATTATGTTAATAGGTTTAAATGGAGTAGAAAATATCACTTGTAAGGAATGATCAGGGCAGGGGGGAATTCCTGTGATTTCACCCCTCCCCCACGCAGTCGCTTGTCAATAGTTAGTCGGTAGGAGTAGAGTCCATCTTCAACTTCAAATTGTAACTCAACGCATGATGATAATAATAATAATAATACGATAATAATAATAATGATTGTAGAACTAGGAATGATGGTCGTAGTGATGGCAATAGGACGGTTTTGTAAATTCTTATAATTGTATTGAAGATAATAACGCTGTGACTTTTGAAAACAATAGCTTTGTGAATGAGTCGCTGCCTCCACCGACGGAGTCAACCCTATCCCCCTACCCCAGTCACTGGGAAGAAGGCGGGAATGGAGGCGATTCTGACTTGTGAATCTATACTTATTGATAAAAATAATGATAAAAATGAATTTGTAATTAATGAAAGGGGCGAAATTCCCTTTCTGAAAATGAATTGTATTAGTTTTAGAAATGAAGGAGGTTCTTCTTCTTCCGATAAGCATGAGGGATCATCAATTTTAAGAAATAATGCATGTGACTTATCTGGTAATGCTGTAGTGGAAGTTTCTGGCAACTCCACTGAAATCGTTGCAGCTGTTGGAGATATGATTTTTGATAAACTATATTACATTTCGGATAAAAGTAGCAATGAATCCTGTTTGCTAGACTGTGGGAGTTGCCTCAACCTTATGAGTGCTTCTGAATTAGATAAGGAGGGGGCCCCGATTGGCAGTGCCAGGGCCGCAAATGGGGGCTGCATGAACATTTATGATAAAAGGGTAATCCAAATTGATTTGGGGTTAGATAGATTTTACAATGTGCATGCTTATGCGGCAGATATCAAATTTAATGTTCTCGGCATGCCTTTTCTCAAAGAACACGGGTTCGTTATAGACTTTAAGTGCCATTATTTATTAGATCCCAGCACAAACCGTAGTATTTCTCTTAGTAATGAGGCTTTCGATTTTTCGGAACATGTTCGAAATTCGATCCTCCCGCTAGCCGCTGTCTCTTTAAATATACCGCTTTGCGAATACGAATTGGTTAATAATTTAATTAGGAAGTATCAAGTCTTATTCTTAAATCCTTATAAAGCACCTAATTTAAATTTAAAGAATGATCAACTCAAAAGATGGCGCTTTATCTGTACAAAATACAGGAAGGAAGGGGGCGTGGCTTATTTTGACAGCTGTAAGAACAAATTTTCAGCTCAGTCACGACTTGATAGTAATGAAACTATAGGGGAGGGGGGAGGGGGGAGTAAGGATTGTACTATTGGAAGGGGGGATGAAGATTGCACTGTTGATGAGGGGGGAGGGGAGAGAGAAGAATGTCCTTTGAAGGAGGAAATTTTATGCGAGTTAGCGGCAAACTACCCATACCATGTGACTGTTAATGGATCGCCGATACAATTGAGGAGTAGAAACATAGCTCCACATCTTTTTGAGAAAGCAAGGGAGGAAATCAATAAATTATTGGACGCGGGGGTCATTTCGCGGGGGAGAAGCAATTGGGGTTTTCCAACTAGCTTTTTGCCAAAGTCGGACGGAAGGGTTCGTTTGGTCGTTGATCTGAGGTTATTAAACCAAAGATCAACCTCTGACAATTTTACCCTACCCAAGATTAAGGATATTATATTGCAATTGCAACATTGCAAGTTATTAACAAGGCTAGACGTTCGGCAAGCTTACTATAACGTGCCAGTCAGCGAGGAAACAAAGAAATATTTCACTATTACTTGTCCATTTGGTAATTACAGTTTTAACTATTTAATACAAGGACATAAGTGTTCTTCTAGTGCCTTCCAGCGCTTTATGTCAATCTTGTTTGGAGATTTAAAGAACGTTTTTGTTTATTTAGATGACATCTTAATTGCCAGTTCGACTCTTGAAGAGCATGTTGCAATGTTGGAGAAAGTTTTGGAGAGATTAAAGTATATGAAAATTTATCTGAACCCAAAAAAATGTGTACTTGCAGTCGAAGAAACGGACTTTCTAGGTTTCAATGTTAGCGAGAAGGGGGTTAAGCCTAGTAAGGAGAAAATCGATGCAGTGGTGAATGTTGCAAGGCCAACAACCATCAAACAACTTAGGGCTTTCCTCGGTCTATATAATTTCTGCCGAATCAATATAGTAGGGGCGGCTCAATTGTTGCAACCCCTAACGAAAATGTTGAAAGGAAAACCCGCCTCCAATAAAAGGATTTCCTGGGGGGTAGAAGCCGAGCGAGCGTTTCTAGAAGCTAAAGCGGCAATGGTGAGTGCCACCCTGTTGTCGTTCCCTGATGAAGGAACTGAGTTACTAGTATACACGAAGGTAAGCGAACTCACTATAGCTAGTGCACTGATGGGAGAAGAAGATAACCAAACAAAGATTTTCGCGCTTTATAGTACCATACTCACCGAGGCAGAAGTGGCCCTACCACAGCTGGTTAAGGAGCTCTTATGCGTCAAAAACAGTTTACAAAAATATGCTTACTTAATTGCCAATAAGAGAATCACTGTCTGTACTAGCAACAGTGGGTTAATCACAGCTTATATGAAAAAGAGTGCCGAAAAAATTCATAATATTCGAGAGGTAAATTTATTGAATGCCATTGCAAATTTTGACGTTGAATTTAAATTGGTCTCTAAGGCTAAAAATAAATTGGCGATAATTTTAACAGAATTGGCTAACGAAAGAGATAAAATCATAGAGGCTGGGGAGTTGCAATTGCAACTGGCTTGTATAGAAAATGGGGAGTGGGCGTGGCCAAAACAAAATACTATGGAGACGGAGTTACAACTGGAGGAGGAGTTTAGTGGATGGAATTCTCTGAATTCCGTAGTGGAAGGGTTACCCTTTAAATCGCACGTTAAAAGAACAAGACTTACTGGGAGTTATTATAAGATAATAATAAAATAATAATAAAGCGAATCATAATAATGAAAATAATAATAAATAATAATAATAATATAATATATATTAATAATAATAATAATAATAATAATAATAATAATAATAATAATAATGATAATATAAAAATAATAACAAAAGCGGTAATAATAATGAAAATGATAATAATATAATAATAATAATAAATATAATAATAATAATAATAATAAATAATAATATAATAATATATGATAATAAAAATAATAATAAAAGCGGTAATAATAAAAAAATCATAAATAATAATAATAATAAATAATATAATAATATATAATAATATAATAATAATAATAATCAATAACGATAATAATAAAAATTAATAACAATAATAGGTTAATATAATGAAATAATAATAATAATAATAAATAATAATACATATATAATATAGTAATATAATAATTAATAATATGAAAATAATAATAATATAATAATACATATAAAAGCGATAGTAGTAGTAGTAGTAATGCCGTAGTAGTAGTAGTCAGTAGTAGTAGTAATAATATATAATAATCAGTTGGCAATGATACAATAGTAGCGAAGCTGGTAATGATAATGACTTTGAGGATTTTTGTAATAAATTACTATAACTTAACAGTAAAAAGGGTTAATGCGAATGATGAAGCAAAATTCAGGATGGAGTAAGATTTTCAAGGAAATAGCTAAGATCAGGGAGATTGATGGTTTTATAAGGGACTAATAAAGGCAGGCTGAAACTGTGACTTGAAGGCCTGCTACATGGAATCATCATCGGGGCAAAGAGCTGTTCTTGGCGTTTTGATATCTCTACGGGCACAGCTAGAATATTAGAGTACCGGAAAATCTGGTGGATGATGTCATAGAGAAAATACATAATACAAATCACTTGGGAATTAAACGGACTTTGATTATTCTGAAAGCGGATTTTGCCTTCAGATTTATGCATAGTAGAGTAAAAAAATTTATACAGAGTTGTGATGTCTGTCAAAAAAATAAGAGTGTTAGAAGGATATCTCCAGAATTCGGCAGATTTAAGGAGGTCTCGGAGAAGTTTGACACTCTCCATGTGGATTTATGTAAGTTTCCGTATAGTATGGGGTTCAATTATCTGCTTGTTTTTATTGATAGATTTAGTAAGTATCCCTTCGCCTACCCTCTTAGGCAGGCGACAGTCGACTCGGTGTTGAATGTGTTAGTGAGCGAAATTTTTCCGTTTTGTGGCTCAATAAAAAGACTCATCTCAGATCGAGGAAGCCAATTCACTGCCAAATTATTTAATGACGTATGTAACCTACTCGGCATAGATAAAATTTTCACAACGGCTGGCTCACCAAACGTGAATGGCCTAGTGGAAAATTTGAACCAAGCTCTCATAGTGACGCTAAGGTGTATGATTAATGATGGGGAAAATGAAGGGTTAAAATGGCCTGAAATTTTGCCTTGGGCACTATACTGTTTGAGAATTAGTCCTCTAAATGACCAAGGGGTTACTCCCAGTGTGCTTATGTTCGGCCAGAATCTATCAGTGCCAGGAAGCTTGTTACAGAAGGAGGCACTCAGTGCCACGGTCAGTCAAAGCGCCTATTTGAAGAAATTAGTGGCCTTAATGCGTAGGCCTTTGGCACCACATGTTGTATATAAAAATAAAAATATATTTATCCCGAAAGATCTCCACAAGGCAAGGGCCGTGTTGGTGAGAAATCAACAGTACAATGTAGGAAAACTGTCAGAGAGATACTCAGGACCTTTCAGGGTGCTACGGATAAAAAAGAATAACGTTTATATTTTAAAGCAAGGGAAAGAGGCAGTAGAAAATTTAAGAAATGTAAGAATTTTTCATAACATAACCGATAGGGACGCTGGAACCCAAGAGAAAAATAAGGTTAAATAAAAAAAAAAAAAAAAAAAAAAAAAAAAAAAAAAAAAAAAAAAAAAAAAAAAAAAAAAAAAAAAAAAAAAAAAAAAAAAAAAAAAGAGAAAAAAAAAGGGAGGGGGGCTTCTTAGTTCTGCATGCAATTCTTAGAATTAGACAGTAGTTGAATTGATACTTTATACTTCCAAAAAAAAAATCGTCTTCTTTCCTCTATCTAATACCTATAGACGAAACGATGCGCTGCAAACACTTAATAGTAGTAACTAATTCCCGCATGTTCCTTACAAAATGTCACAGGAAGGGTTGTAATAGAAGAGTTGAAATAGTCAAAACCCCCGAGGTGGGGATTAAGAAGGTCTTTTATGTATTTTGTAACAATGTATTGTGAGAATAGAATTTGTATTTCGTAATAATTAATAATGTCAAGTTATTACTCAAAAAAAAAAAAAAAAAAAAAAAAAAAAAAAAAAAAAATTTAAAAAAAAAAAATTTCTCCTCCCTTCAAAATAATTTATTTCCTCTTATGTGGCTCTGTAGCTCAATTTTACTATTAATTTTATTATATATGAAAAATATTTAACGGCTCTACCGAATGACTCTATTGTTGTAAAAAATGAGTCACTGTAATGCTGCCCGCGAAATGCCTGGCGTTTCGAGGGAAGGAAGTTAGTTAGGCTTCAAGATACTAGAAGAGAAGTCGCATTTTTAAGCTTCGGCTTGTTAAAAGAACCGGAAAATTGTGTTTGATTGTAGGGACTTGTTATATTAACTTTCACCAATTTTATTAATGACTGTGAATTAGCCTATTGTGTTGAACAACAAATTGATTGCATTTTAAATTGTTCTTACATTGATGCCATTACCTACTATGTGATTTAATTAGTCTTAGGAATAAAAGAATAAAAGTAATTACTCCTTTTCATTATCACTGTATTAACTCGTCAAAGGGTTATTACAAAGAATCTATGGTTACTGTAATTTCTATTATTATAATTACGACTATAATTTCTACTGTTATTATGATTATCGTTATAATAACGTCTCCTACTATAGTTAAAATTAATACTTCCCCGCCCAAAATTTGATTTATTCATACAAAAGTTACAGGGTAAACAATCACAAAGGTCTCTACTCACAAAAGCGTCGTTCCCCCCAATATTCACCCCCATCTGGCCCGGGAGTCGCCTCACGGACCAGCCTTTCCATTTTTTGAAATGTTGACGTTCTGTTGTGGGGGTGGAGGAGTTGCCGGGGGTTGCGATATTAAGGTGTACATTGGACAATATCGACCCTCACATCGAAATGAATGGTGCAAAAATTTCCTATGGAACCTACAAAGGCCTTCTGTACTAGGCCCAGCTGCAACGTTGTTATAAGTTGATCGGTTGAAATTTCTTCCTCTTGAATTTTGATCATTATTGGGGGTGGGGGAATTCTTCGCATTCTGACACAGTGTCTTCGCGAGCTCTATGACGCTCTTGGCTAGTGACTTCATTTCTTCGGCCGACTTCTCATGAGAGATTATCAGTCGACTTATCTCCCTCTCCTGCGCTGAAGTCTCTCTGTTGAGTGACTTGGTGACTTTTTCTTCTGCTGGTCGTATGGCGTTCACAGGTTGCCATTCGTTTCTCCCCCCCGCGGGGGATTGGCGAGCACCGTTTTGGGAGAAAAATTTGTTAAAGATGTCGTCGGCAATTTCAATTAATTCCTCAAAATTATGGTTCTTCTCTGTCGTCATGAGGGAGATCTGCAATTGCTTAGGCAATCGTAAGAGAAAGAGTTCTCTAATAAATTTTGCATCGTTGTCTGTTATCGAATCGAAAGTGGATAATCCAAGCATTTCTTTTATTCTAACTGCATAATCGGATGGGAGCTCTCCCTCCCTCATGCCTGATTGAAAGACTTCTTCTATCTGAGTTCTTAGCGATGGTGCATAAATTTTTTCTATTACCTTGACTAGTTTAGTATAACAATCGTCCTTTAGGGGAAGTTTCAACGAATTTGTAATCTTGCTTGGTAATTTTGATGCCAAAAGTCTTACCCTCTCCCTTTGATCGATGATTTCATTAAGGTTAAAGATCATTGTTGTCTGCCGAATCCACTCTAAGGCCTCAAATTCGTTGAAGGGGGGAATAGCATTGAGGGGGAGATTCTTCTTTCTTCCTTTTCTCCCTAAGAGAGTGGGGGAAGGATGACTCTTCACCAGGTTTGTTGCTTCATGCTCTCCTAGGATCTCGTTTTCCGAGTCTGTTTCGTATTGTGATGCGTCATCTTCTTCATTTACCCCCTCGATAGGAGGGGCTACTTCTGGGGGAGTGTGATGGGGTCTTGACGATTGAGACCGAGTTACAATAGCTACGTTGCTTCTCTTCGTTTGGACTCTGAGCGACTTTCTTTTTAAACTCGGCATTCTTAACGGTTTTTTTTTTTTTTTTTTTTTTTTTTTTGTTTAGGGAAAAGTTTTTAAGCCTATTGGGATAGGGTTTCTTATTTCACTGTTTTTCCGGGGAATTTGAACTGTGTTTTTTTTTTTTTGTTGTTGTTTTTCTTGTGTGTGTTTGTGTTTTGAATTGGCACTTTTTTTTTTCACTTCACTGTCTTAATTAGGCACTGTTTGAATTAATTCACTGTTTGACACTCTTCACATCAGTTAGGTAGGGGTGTTCAATGTCACCTGAGGTTACCATTCTTTTGTAATAACCCTTTGACGAGTTAATACAGTGATAATGAAAAGGAGTAATTACTTTTATTCTTTTATTCCTAAGACTAATTAAATCACATAGTAGGTAATGGCATCAATGTAAGAACAATTTAAAATGCAATCAATTTGTTGTTCAACACAATAGGCTAATTCACAGTCATTAATAAAATTGGTGAAAGTTAATATAACAAATCCCTACAATCAAACACAATTTTCCGGTTCTTTTAACAAGCCGAAGCTTAAAATGCGACTTCTCTTCTAGTATCTTGAAGCCTAACTAACTTCCTTCCCTCGAAACGCCAGGCATTTCGCGGGCAGCATTACAGTGACTCATTTTTTTACAACAATAGAGTCATTCGGTAGAGCCGTTAAATATTTTTCATATATAATAAAATTAATAGTAAATTTGATCTCAGAGGCACTTGAGAGGTGTACATATTTTTGTGAGGCGGGAGAATCCTGCCTTTCACCTATATATATATATATATATTATATTATATATAATATATATATATAATTATATTATATATATTATATATATATATTATATATTATATATATATATATATATATATTATATATATATGATATATTTATATATAATATATATATATATATAATTCATTATATATATAATATACTATTATACTATTATACTTTTTAAACTTCACTATTTCTTGCTAAATATGTTTTACATGTAATATTGCTAATTATTTTCCACAAAAGCAACTCATTTCAACCTTAAAATTTCTTAGATTATATTCTTTTTTTTGATAAATTTACGCCTCTTCCTTTAGACTTGTACCTTATAATATATATATATATAATATATAGTATATATTATATATATATATATATTATATATATATATATATATATATATATATATATATATATATTATATATAATATATATATTAAAAATATATTTATATATATATATATATATATATATATATATATATATAAATGGCTTGGACGTTGTCTTGGATGGTTGCAAAAAATATAGAAGGAAAGAGAAGAAAACAGAAGAGGAATAAGGAATGAGAAGTTGCAACAAAACTCAGAAGAATTGATTAGCACCTGGTTAGAAAAAAATATTTGCTTGGAGAAGTTTTTGCTTAGAAGAAAGAGTTTGTAATTGGAACAAGTATATTTGAAGGAATTTGAAAATCTGATAAATAATATTTTTGCATCTGGAATGTATTTTTTTTTTTTTCAATGAAAAAATAATATTTTGACAATAATTAAGAACTTTTGTCAAAAATTTAAATCAACTGGTGTGAAGCAACTAAATGGCTCAACATAATTATATTGAAAACGAAATCCATTTGAAATTTTTATACTCTACAAACGTTGGATTTTACCTACGAATGTATATATATAGAGGAAACTGGAATTTGGATGACAACGTCTTCGTCAATACCTATTGAAGAGGGTCTCTTATTATTAGCTGCCTGGGTCTGGGAACCCCTCAGCTGTTTCAATTTATTTTTCCATGAAGAGCTGGTATTTTATGTGGTTCAATCAAAATACAGTATACAGCATAATAATAATAATGATAGTAATGATAATGATAGTAATAATAATGATAATGATAGTATTGATAAAATAATAATAATATTAATAAGTGATAGTGATAATATTGAAGTTAATGATGATAAAGATAATAATCATAATGGTGATAAATAATGATTATGATAATATTAGTAATAACTGATACTATATATATATATATATATATATATATATATAATATATATATATATATATATATAATATATTATATATATAATATATAATATATATAATATATATAATATAATATATTATATATGATATATATATATATATATTATAATATATATTTCGAAAAAAATTGTAGTTGATCCGAAAAAAGTAAAAAATTAGGTTGGGAAAAAATGAAAACGCCGAAACAGTGACTACAGACACAGAAAAACACCCGAAAATGACGTTTCAGAGGTAAAAAAAAAGTTTGCGGTTTGCCTATTTTTCCCCATCAAAATTGTCTGAAAATTTAAAAATTTCACTGTCCATTTTAGTGTGGGGCTAAAAGGGGTCCCAAAATCCCCAATATTGCATCATGCCCTTTATAAAAATCAAACTAAATTATAGTAAACTCATTTTTTACAGTGATATTGTGTATATATACTGTACAATAAAAGGATGCATATATATATATATAATATATATATATATATATATATATAATATATATATAAATATTAGAGTATAAAATTATATTTTTTATACTATATATATATATAATATATATATATATAATATATAATAGAAATGTTAGCCTTAAAATTAGTTTTCATTTCTTCATAAGTTTTACAAAGTCTACAAATTTAGGGCTACCTCTAATTTATTTCTTAAATTTATAAAATTCACTTATTAGATTAGGCAAATGCTAATTTCTGCCAAAATAAAAAATAAGAAATTATTTATATATAAATTACATGTTTTCATTAAATTCATAATAATTAATAGGTTTACTTGAAAAAGGGGTTTTCACCGTTTAAAATAGCCCCCCCCCCCAGAGTACAATCAACTTCTCAATTATCAAAACCACAATTCTAAAGCGAAATTATATACATTATTATTAAAATTGGGTTATTATTGTACAATATCACTTAGATAAATTAAATTAAACTTATTGCTCTTTGGGGAAAAAATCTTAAATACAGTTGCTTACTTCCACATCTTGAAATGACGAAGTTTTATTGATTATTTAATGTATTTGTACAGTCGTTAAACAATTCAGATCGTCTGCTCTGAGTGCTCTCGATTCTGACCAGTTTTCCAAGGTTACTCATCCATTTTGATCTTTCTCTTAGCGCACGTAGCCTTGCAAACCATAAATGTTTTTAACACACCCACACAGATATAACTACACACCACCTACACACACACACGCATTTATATATATATATATATATATATATATATATATATATATGTTCATATTATATATAGTATATATATATATATTATATATATATAATATTATATATATAATATAGATATATAAATAAAGAATTATATATAAAATAGATATATATACATATATATATATATATATATATATATATAGTATAATATATATATATATCATGGTTCATATTGTGTCCTATTCTCCTTTTTTCTACTTTTCCTACTGCAGTAGGAAATGTGCTACTTTGTGAAGGAATGTCCTACTTTTCTACTTTTTTTTTACTTTTTTCACCCAATGTTTGTTGAAAGTTGAAAAGAAAAAAATTCCAAAATCATGTTGATCAGTATTGGAGCAAGATTTTCTCCTAAAAATATAACTCTTTAATCAATGTAAGTATCCTCAGTTGATGAGTCTGGTTAAAGCTCTCCTCATCATTCCGCACGGAAATGCTGATGTTGAACGTGGCTTTTCACAGACATCTAAATATTACCCCACACCTCTATTTGACTCTGTCTCTATATGATATTTTTGAGCTACACCTTTGTGGTTCTCAGTACCTTCAAATGAATGTCTGGCCTAATAGGGGAAGGTATCTCGGTGTTCCTAGCCCAATTAGATTTTAAGTTATTTTTGTGCAAAGTCATTTTTACCCCAGTTCAGTGATAGTGTAGGAGGGATTTAAACAGAATTCCCAGTTCAGTGATAGTGGGGGGTGTTATTTTGGATCCTTCTGAAAGTGTTAAAAATGTTGTTGTAGTTGCTTTTTTAACGATTTTTTTTACTTTGGTGGAAGGCAAACATTCGCCTAATGCCGAATGTTTGCCTAGTGCCGAATGTTTTTGGTACCTTTTAGTGCTAAAAGCACTAAAAAGTACCAAAAACATTCAGCACTATTCGAACATTCGGTATTAGGCGAATGTTCGCATAGTGTTGAATGTTTTTGGTACTTTTTAGTGCTTTTAGCACTAAACATTTTTTTCGGCGTTTTTGACACTTGCGGCGTCAAATTAGCGGTTTTCGGTTACGGCGAAGCATTTTCCGAGGTCGTCATCACGATTGGACTTAGCCTCAAGGTCCCACCGTACTGCACAGCACCGTCCGTTTCACTGCGCTGCTCCATGGCCGCCTAGTTTCATCGAATCTATTACCAAGCTGTCCTATATATATATATATATATATAATATATATATATATAATATATATTATATATATATAATTATATATATATATATATATATATAATATATATATATATATATAATATATATATAGTATATAATATAAGGTCACATCTTCTATCAAACTCTAGTGCTGTATTTCGGTCCGTACCTACGCAGGGTACTGTTTTTTTACTTCCAGGAGAAAAACAAAAGCAAAGGATGGCTTCAAGTGGCATTGTCGGCCATGTAATCCCCCAGCATCTCGAACGCCATCATATATATATATTATATATATATATATATTATATATAATATATATATATATATATAATATATATAATATAAATATATATATATATAATATATAATATATATATATATATAATAATGATATTGTAGAGAGATTTGGCAGGTGTGTAAAAGAGAGGGGGGGGGGGGATTGAAAGTAAACAAAGTGGATAAGCAGTTAGGTTATGGTTGTATGCAGGACACTGCTCAGTGTGAAGTTATGTTAGAATGTGAGCAGCAGCTCGAACAAGTGTCTGAGTTTAAATATTTAGGTATAATGTGTGATGAGAAGGGAACGGACGATTGCAGAGTGTAGCAGGAAAAAGTTGTGAATGTCAGGAAGGTTGCTGGGTGCAATTAAATCGTTGGTAAATGTAAAGGGACTTAAGTCTTGAGTGTGCTAGGGTTTACAGAGGGTATGTTGTTACCTGTGTATGGTAGTGAGACTATGGTCTGGAATAAGAAGTAGATCTAAAGTTCAATGTTTCAGGATGGACAATCTTAGGGAGTGTGCCTAGGTGTGAAAGAATTGATTAAATGAGAATTGAACTTATTTAGAAGTGTTGTGGTGTGAAGAAAGGGTAAATGAGAGAATAATGAAAGTTATGTTGAGATGTTTGGTCATATGGAAAGGATGAATGCTAGTCGGTTGTTAAGCGGATGATAGTGGCGAGTGTGTTGGGAACTGACTGGCTGGGAGACCGAAGAAAAATGGATTGAGTCAGGAAACAATGTTTGAAGGAGAGAAATGTGAGGTTTCAAGTAGAGGCGAGAAGAAAGTGTATAACAGGAGTGAATGGCGAGGGATTGTGAGGGGTATGGTTGTGGCCCACCTGGGCCAAGGATGAACCCTTACATTGACGCTTTACCAAAGTGAGGGTCCATCGCTGTCCCATGGAAGCTTTAGGGTGGATTTTCTGACTTGCGATGAGTTCTCACTAATTAATGTACTGAGGGGGCGGTAAGGCTGGGCTTTCTTTCGACTTATGTCATGTTCTTCTACTGCTTTTCTTTTTCGATGCTCGTTACGCACGTACTCCTATTCTTTGAAGAGTAACAGAAAATAAAGAAGAAAGAAAGAATATAATAACACTATATATATATATAATATATATATATATATATATAACTATAATATATATATATATATATATGTATATAATAATTATATATAATATAATATTATATATATATATATATATATATATATATATATAGATAACCAGGATATATATATATTATATATATATATTAAATATATATATATATATAATATATATAATATATAATATATATATATTAATATATATATATATATATATATTAATAATAATATATATAATATATATATAAATATATTACAAATATTTAAAAGCTCAGGGTAATACATGAATATATCATATATATATAATGTATATATATATACATAAATATATATATATATATATATATATATATATATATATATATATATATATATATATATATATATTATATATAATATATATATATAATTTTTACAATGCAAAAAAAAAAAAAAAAAAAAAAATTTGTCAAAATTTTGACCATTTTTCAGCCCCCCCCTGGATAGGTAATTTTTGTTCCTAGAGGTCAAAATGCAACTGAATGGACGGTCCTACATCTTTACTTGAGTACTGCTATCATTCATACTTAGGATAAAAAAATTTCAAATTAAAAAAAAAAAAAAAAAATAAAAAAAAATTTTTTTTAAATTTTTTTTTCACCATTTTTTTCAAAATGATTTTGTAATTTGAAATTTTTTTAAAAATTTCTTATTTTATACCTAGGTTTAATAAAATAGGATATAAAACAAGGTTTTTTAATAACATTTAATAAAATTTAAAATTAGGTATTTTTAATTAATTTTTGAAATTGGGGTAACGCTTACCCCAGTTCAGTGTTACAGTACAAAAAAAAAGGTTCAGTGTTCTAGGGTTAAAACAAATGTCTTTTGACAGTCATCCAATTACTTTACATATTCCAGAACCAACTTTTCTCAGGCATCAGTTAGTGCATTACAGTCTATCAAAGATGGCTTAAAGCAATTTGTTTATGAAGTCCATAAGGTGCCCATATCAAAGGACTTCATTAAGAAAGGAATACTTATAAATCTAAATCATATTTAGAATAAATCTTATTTAGAAAGATTGGAGGAAGAGAAACTGATTGAGGCCCAACTAAAAAAACAAAAAGAGGAAAACAAAGCAAAGAACAAGAGCTGCTTGAAATGAAAAAGAAGATTTTGAAAGGAAGTCACGAGAAACGAAAGAAGCTATCTTCAAAGAAAAATCCCCTTCAGGAAAAAGAAGCAAAGCTAAACAAATTAGATAACTACAATCCTTGTAGAAGAAGCCACTGTAAGGATTAAGAATGCATGAAAGAATGCATGAAAGCTACAGATAAGGCAGACTATGCTTGAAACAGCTTGCAAAAAAGTTGTTGAAAGTACCACTGCTTTGCATGAAATAAGAAAGGAGCAAAAGAAGATTGAAAAAAATAAAAGCTGTGCTTGACCTACTCTGTTAAATTTTTTTTTTTTAAACTTTTTTAAATGTACCAAACAAGAAGAAAAACATAAGCAGAAGAAAATATAAATAAAAATTATTCTTGTTAATCATTGGAGAATTTGATGCGTCATATTTTTGTTATTCATTTTTTAAGTAGTTAATTTTTTTTTTTTTTATTTTTTTTACTTCTTTTTCTTTTCAGTTTTCAATTGTTATTTTTTTCATTTCTTTCTAGTTTGTTAATGGTAAACGTATTGTTAAAGAAAATAATGGGAAAAATCCATTCCTCATCAAGGGTTCCAGTTGATTTGTGTTTGTTAGCCTTACCTACCAATTAGCTTTCTCAATTAATGTTGCATTTGAGCAAAATAAATTTTAAAAGAATTAAAAATACACCCTTTCCTTATCCGGTGAAATTTTTTGTTGATACATATTTGATGAATAAATAAAAAAAAAACTCATCCAAATAATTTTAGTAATATAAATTCATTTCTACTTAGGAATTAAATTTGAAACAAAAATAAGTTTGATTTTGAACTGGAGGCGGAAAAACATTTCAACTGAAAACCTCATGCGACACATTGGTGTGGAGGATAAAAAAAAAAAATCATCAGTACAGCGAAATGAAACATGAAAGTTTGCAATTTTAAACAAATACTTTAGGAAAAATAGTAGTATATTACCAAAAATAAAAGAACGAATTAAAAAAATATTAGCATTAAATATTGTCTACTTTGATCTTAACTTTTTTTTAAATTTTTTCGCTACGTTTTCCTACATTTCATTTAAAAGTGTCAATTTTCCTAGTTTTTGACCACTAAAAGTGAGTATGACCCTTTGATATATATATATATATATATATATATATATATATATACTATATATATATTTATATAATAATAATATAATATATATATTATATATATATATATATATATATATATATATATATATATTATATATATATATATATATATATATATATATATTTATATATATA
>JABUQX010123155.1:0-12500 GCA_015478945.1 Trachelipus rathkii
GAGAGGGTTGAGTGGAGTGTGTCGAACATACATATGGACGTTTCCGATTTCAGATAACATCAACCCCTCTTTATTTCTTAGTCTTCTCGCGAGGATTGTATTATTCTTCATACATATTTTTTATGTTGGGGTCTTTTTTCCTACTACTATCCTGCATTCTATATGAGAGTTATTTTGAGAGCTTTTTAGTAGTATTATTTATAGTTTATGTGGTTTTTATGACTTTAGTGAGTTTTTGTATTATATAAATACTGTTTATTTTCTACTATATTTATGGCTCATAGTTAAATCTTTAAAAAAATCGTAAATTAAAAAATTGCGAACTTTATTTTTAATTTGTTTTTATTTTTTATAATTTTTATCTATTTATTTTTTATTATTTGTTATTCTTCTTATGAGTTATTTGACCTTGAGGATTATTTTTATTAGTTATTTATTTGGTTCGTGTAGAGTTTTTTTTATGATTATGTTTGATTTTATCTATATATATTAATTTTATTATATTAGCATTTTTTTTTATTTATACTTTTTTTTATTATTATATTTTTATTTTCACATTTTTTTTTATTATTATATTATTTATATCGAAAATTTTTGTTTATATATATTACTTATGTTTATTATTTATCATTTTTAACGTTTGTTATATGTTTTTTTTATATATATATTATTTTTTTTTTTGTTTTTTTTTTATATTTTTTAAATTATTTGTCGATCTTTTTTTTTATTTTTTTTTTATTTATTTTATTTTATTCTTATTATTTTTTTATTTTTTATTTAGTTTGATTTCCTTATTTATGATTTTTGGTTAGGTCTTAGGTGGCTGGATTGGTCTTTTTTATATTATTTATAGCTTTTTTTATTTTATACTAAGGTTATTATATGTTTATCTGAGTTATGTAGTATATTCGTGTTCTATATGAGTAGATATATTATTTTTTTATTCTTTATTGTATTTTACTATCTTATATTAGATTTATTATTATTCGTTGATTTACTTCACTGTTAGTTTTATTATTTTTATATGTATGTTATATTTTACTATTTCATGGTTTATTTTTTTACGTGTTTACTTATTTATTTAATATGTATAGTTTATTATTATTTTTGTAGGTGTTTCTATATTTATATATTGTTCTTTTTGTATCTTTTATCTTTTATTTGTTTAGTTTATTTTTTATTTATTTTTCTTGATGGTTCTGAAACCATTTTTTTTGTTTGAGGTTTATTTTAGATATTGTATTATTTTAATTATTTATTTTTTTGGTGTGGTGTTTTCCAGAGGCTGTGGCGTTGGCGTCCTTTGCCCTGAGTTTGCGTCCTTATGCATCTATTTGAGCTGCCTATGCGCAGCCTATCCTTTTTGTAGCCAACAATTTTGTTTAAGAAGCTCGGTTATCTAGCATGAGTGCGCACAGCCATATTTCCTCTCTGACGTCATTAGTAGTCCTGCGTCGCGTATTGATTATAACAGTGACAGCTACTTTTTTTTTCCTTGTTGTGGCTTTAAAATGTGTTAGAATCTTAGAGCGTGGCAAACTTGTAGTCATTCCATTAAAAACAGTGTATAATAACTTTATAATTGATCATAGCTATATATTATGGTATTATATTTAGAGTTGGTATTTTATATATATATTGTAAGTTACGCTTATATTAATTTAATATTATATATATATATTAATATATAGTATATATAATATATATAATATATATATATATATATATATATATATTAGTATTATATAATATATATTATATATATATATATATATATATATTTATAATATATATATATATATAATATTATATATATGCTAAGTTCAGTAGTTCTGAACTACAAAATAAATTGGTAACTATGGCTCTGAAAATTTTCAACTTCTTCAGCGCTCGTGCTGAACCTCCTGGGGAAAACATGGACCCACAATGCATGGAGGAAGAAGAGGACGTGTAGATATTAGTTTACGGTGTTTTAATTACAAAAATTAATAAATGTGTTTTTCTTCCTATAAAAGCATGCTTTTGTTATCGCACTAAAGTTTACTTTGCAAATAAATTTAGCAAACAGCCACCGGCAGGCGAAAAGTCTCAGGCGCAAAGGCGCAAAGGCGAATAGGCGCTGATGTGACAAAAATAAAGGCGCATAGGCGCTAGGCGCTCTAGGTCCGGCGGCATAGGCGCATAGGCTCAGGCGCACTCAAAAAAATTATAGGCGCGCCAGCAGATATATATATATATATATATATATATAGTATATATATATATATATATATATATATACTATATATATATATATATATATATATATATAGTATATTATATATATATATTATAATATATATTTATTATAATAAAATAATATATATATATAATTATCATTCGATTAATCGCTGTAGTGACGGGACACTTTGACCTCCTACAGCTTTTTCTCAAAAAGTATAAGAGCTATCGGTCTGAAACTTGGAATATAGTGTATATATGGGATAAGCTCGAATCCGTGTAATTTTCAAGTCTGTAGGATGTATATAATGGGTGGTCACCCCCGATGGTGGACTGGCCGATATAGCGCTTACGCGCTTGTGGCGTGATCTTGCGTGGATGAGTTTAAGGCCTACAACGGGCGTGTTGGGCGAACGCGGCAACTTGGAGGGTCAAACAGAGACCCGAAAGGTCTGTTTGACCGACAGATCACAGACTGATCGCGCGCTACGCATACACATAGCACATTATTTATTATTATTATTACGTCGAAGATTCGATTTCCGAAGGAAATCGAATCTGAGTCGAAAAACGATCCCTGTAAGGGATCGTTTTTTACGCACTCCGACTTTGAATTCCACCGTGGTTTCTTCTTCGCATCCGGTTCTGAGTCCGATATATATCTACACGGGTTAGAGTTAACGTATCGCTTTCAAACTTGGTATATGTTCTATGAAGATGATAAACTGATCCCCCGTGAGTTTTGGTGACCGTAGGTCACCCCTAAGGGGGTGCTGCCCCCTTAGCGCCAAGGTCAAATTCGTCCTGAAAACCCTGTTAGGCTTAACGTATCGGAATAAAATTTGGATGTGAGCTATATGATGACGCAATCTCGTCGGAGACGAGATTACGTCACTCTGCGTCCCCCCCCTCCGTAAGGGGGGAGCGCTGCCTCCCTTAAAAATTAAAATGATCGTAGAAGACTGAAACTCGGAGAAAGGCTGAAGGATTCGGAGTTGGAGACGGAGACGGAGTTGGAGTCGGATTCGGAGACGGAGTCGGAGTTGGATTCGGTTTCGGAGTCCTGGAACCCCACCGGAGGGGGGTCTCCAGTTTGGAAAAAAAAGAAGAAGAAATGCATGGAATGCAAAACAGAGGAAGAAAAGAAGAAGAAAGGAAGAATGAGGAGGAAAGGAGGAAGGAAGAAGAATGAGGAAGGAGGACGAGGCTGAGAAGGATTCAGATTTGGCTCCGGCACTGGTGCAGGAGCCGATGCGGTGCCGTGTTAATAAACAGTCGTATAACAACAATGTTGGTGTCTTTTATATAGGTTATTGGATCTGTAGATTTCGAAAATAAGGTTTCAGAACCTTCAAGAAAAAAAATAAATAAATAACTAAATAAATAAATAAATAAAATTTCTTACACTTTTTATGTTTATAACTTACAAATTTACGTTTTTACATACCCTAAAGCAGTAAATCACTAAATCAAGCCACCATCCAGCTCCCCTCCTATCACCCTCTTGACCATCTGTGATCTATTGATCTATTGATTAAGGTCACATTTCGAGTAGTATTTTGTAAACATAACATAAAATCAAGTTCTTTAATACAAAGATCAGACAAATATATGCTGAAACGTAACCAAACAGTTTTCACATAATAAAGCTTACTTAGCATCATCCTGAAACTAGAAAATAATTGTTACAACGACAAACTTTAACTCATCTTAACAGGAATAAACGGTCAACATTAACAAAGTTTCACAACAAAAAAAAAAAAAAAAGAACACCAAATTATGCTAACAGAAGGTAAAGTAACTAACATAAGCATCCAAACGTATCTATTCACACTTGGTCCAAGCATATCCTCTAACATACAATGTTTAATTTAACAACTGACATGGTAATATTTAACTAATTTACAATAAAACTTGTTGTAATTATCAATATAAGAACGCGGTGAACAGTATGCCTAACGTAACAAAGTTTTCCTATTAATAAAGGCTAACATGATGTAACATGAACTAAGAATATAATATACAAAACGACAAACCTGACACATCTTAGGTAAGAATAAACAGCTAACACATTAACAAAAGACCACACTTAACACCAGTAAAGTAACTAACAAGACTCACAAAAACACAATCCATTCATGTGCTTTATCAAACATATCTCCAACATGACAATGTTAATTTTACATTAAGCATAGTAATAATTAAACAAAAATTTAGCACTAACCGCACCTAAACCAGCCCACATAATACCCTAAGGGGTTAAAGAACAAACAGAAGTAAAGTTTTACTCCTGTAAAGCTTAAACTATGACATTGAACAGACGTTAACACCCCGCCCCCCCACACACACACACACACACACACACACACACACCCACACACACACACACACACACACACACACACACAACAGCACACACACACACACAACCAGCCAGACGAATAAACCAGCCATCATCATCAATTGTAGTCATAATCGAACATACGAGGGAAAGTAAAACAGGTTTTCGTATTTTATAACATATAATTTTAATTGAAAAGAGCGTTATATAATACATAAAAGCATATAAACATAAAAATATAAGTTTATTTTAAATATATTAATTCATCTGATCAGCGAACATAGGATTCAAGTTGGGTACGTTCTATATATCTCTCTAAAGATTCAATACCCTTTGAAAGAATGTAAGTATAAATGTCTTCAGCAACACTAAACCATTTTTCGGCATATGTCGATTCAGCAGCACTCATTCTCTCATACAAGAGAGAAGTAAACTCATCCAAGCTGATAGTTATTAAAGCATTTCTGTATACTGCATTATATGGGAAACCACATGTTGCGGTGTAAATATCGTAGATTACACCATGAGCTATACGTATTAAGTCATCGAGTATGTCAACATCGTTAAGATGCGATGTTAATTCGTTTTTTATTTTAAGCAATGCTGTAATATTTTCAGGTGTTCGAACTGTGAAACCTATACATGTGCGATAGAAGGTCACACAATCGATGGGTTTCCAATATTGGCGTACCTCAAGGGTTTTAATATTGTCACACGACGAGAACACTACGTCTATTCTATTAGAACCACTTATGTTGTCTTCCCTGTTAGATATTTCACTAAACGTTGATCTCTCGGATAACAAACACTTATCCTCTACCCATGTAGCAGCGATGTCGATAATTTGATGAACCCATCAGCACCACGAATAAAGGTCTAATTATTTGACCCTTTGGGCAGAAATACACCAGCAACGTAACAGACTGCCATTTGGTTACGATTAAATATAAAATGACAATCATTGAAAATTAACGAGCTCCTTGTTTGAGATAACTCAACAACAGACGTGGTAGATGCGGGGAGATGTCATCGTACCAGTACAGCGAAAAAATGTCCTACTGACGGAAATCGTATGCGTAAACAACCCTTATAGGTAATGAGATTCTTTCTTTCATCCAATCAGAAGAAAGTAAACAAGAATACAACGCACAAACGGACCATATCAGCTCAAAAGGGTATATATTCTCGCTAGACACCAGACAACAGCAACAATCAACAAACAACAAACAACAACCAAGCAACAACAACAACAACACAACAACAACAACAACAATAACATAGTCCAAAAATAAGTTCTTTATATACCAAAGCCAACGATATATGCTAACGTAACATTGTTTTCACCGTTGATAAAGCTAACATAGCTTTCCAAGAAACTAAGAAAATATACTGGTCAATAAAAAATTTGACACAACACCTTACACACGAATAAACACTAACAATTAAAAAGTCCATACTTAACAGCAATACAGTAACCTAGCCCAGGCGTACAAGACGTAACCTATTCACACTTTTTCAAGCATATCTCTAACATATCATTGTTATTTTACATTAACACTATTGATTTACGTAGCATTTCGAGTATCATTTCGGATAAACATAGCACAAAAATGAGTTCTTTATATACTAACCAGCGAATATAGGTTAACATTACAATGTTTCCACAATAATAAAGCTAACATAGCATCATATGAACTAAGAAAATAATGTACAACGACAAACTTAACACAACTTACGCACTAATAAACAGTTAACATTAACAAAGTTCCACACTTAACACCTGTAAAGTAACTAGCATTGCATACAAAACGTAACCTATTCATACTTTTTAATAAGTTCTATATATATACTGGCCCACGAAGATATGCTTACGGAACAAAGTTTTAGCTTCAATAAAGCTAACATATCATAACCTGAACTAAGAATATAATGTACAATTGCAAACCTAACATACCTCACGCATGAATAATCAGCTAGCATCCTGAAAATTCCCTACTTATCAAAGGTAAAGCAGCTAACAGGTCATACAATACTCGATATGTTCCCACTTTTCGAGCATATTAGCAGCAGATAAAGCCGTATTATCTAACAAAATCCCTTAACAGCAAAGTGACCAATCTATAAAAGATGCCACCATCTTGAACTACGAATTGACACTATCTTCATCAAAGTGTCATTCGTTTCGAGTATAACATCATTTGACCTATGAATAAACGTAGGCATTATCAAAAGTCTAGGGCAAACTAACATTTACTCCCACAAAAACTTACTAGGGTCCATGTTTCTAACACCCCATCGTCAGTTAACAACAGTAATTATCTTACAAAAACTATCATTTCTCAACAAATCGTGCCTAACATACCTAGCGTAATGAATAATCCGCTAACATCCGCCTGAAATTTCCCTACTTATCAAAGTTAAAGTAGCTAACAGGTCATACAATGCCGAAATGTTCCCACTTTTCCAGCATTTCAGCAACAGGTAAAGACGTAATCTAACAAATTCCCTTAAAAAAGTGGCCAATCTATCAAAGATACCATGCATTTTGAACTATGAATTGACACTATCTTCATCAAAGTGTCACTCGGTTTGAGTATAACATCATTTGAACTGTGAATAAACGTAGACATTAGCAAAATTCTCGGGCAAACCTAACATTACTCAACAAAATCTTAACATAGGCTCACGTTTCTAACATATCATCGCCAGTTAACACACGCAGTAAATATCTTACAAAACATCTTCATTTCTCCAACAATCAGTGGTTAATTTCACACAGTCCCATAGTATATTTTTAACATAACGTATCTACTTACGAATAAACAGCTTCATTAACCAAGAGTATCTAAAGCAAACACATCAAACCTCCGCAAGGAGAAAACCAATGGATGCACTCCATTGAAAGGGTTGTGAATCCTGAGAGTGGGAATCACCCCGAAGGGGTGTAAGCGGGTTTAGGGCCTCAGGAGGGGTAAGGTCTCAGCCCTGCGGGCTGAGACCTAAAACCCGCTTACACCCCTTCGGTGATCCACTCTCAGGATTCACACGCCTTTCAATGGGTGCATCCCATTGGGTTTTCTTCTTGGGAGGTGATGTGTTGCTTTAGATACTCTGGGTCTTGAAAGCGTTTATTCGTAAGTTAGATACGTTATGTTAACAATATTACTATGAACTGTGTGAAATTAACAACTGATTTGTTGTGAGAAATGAAGAGTTTTGTAAGATATTACTGTGTTAAATGACGATGATATGTTAGAAACGTGAGGCTATGTTAAGGATTTTGTTGAGTAATGTTAGGTTTGTCCCGAGAATTTGCTAATGTCTACGCTTATTCATAGCTCAAATGATGTTATATACTCAAGACGAGTGACACTTTGATGAAGATAGTGTCAATTTCATAGTTCAAGATGCATGTATCTTTGATAGATTGGCCACTGTTAAGGGATATTGTTAGATAATACGTCTTTACCTGTTTGCTGAAATGCTGGAAAAGTGGGAACATTTCGAGTATTTGTATGACCTGTTAGCTACCTTATCCTTTAATAAGTAGGGAATTTTCAGGAATGTTAGCGGATTATTCATCGCTAGGTATGTTAGCACTGATTTGTTGGAGAAATGATGAGTTTTTGTAAGATATTAGTGTGTTAACTGACGATGGGTGTTAAGAAACATGACCCTAGGTTAAGTTTTTTTGTTTGAGTAATGTTAAGGTTTGCCCGAATTTTGCTAATGCCTACGTTTATTCATAGGTCAAATGATGTTATCTCGAAACGAATGACACTTTGATGAAGATAGTGTCAATTCATAGTTCAAGATGGTGGCCTCTTTGATAGATTGGTCACTTTGTTAAGGGGATTTTGTTAGATAATATGGCTTTATCTGCTGCTAATATGCTCGAAAAGTGGGAACATATCGAGTATTGTATGACCTGTTAGCTGCTTTACCTTGATCAGTAGGGAAAATTTTCAGGATGCTAGCTGATTATTCATGCGTGAGGTATGTTAGGTTTGCAATTGTACATTATATTCTTAGTTTCCGGTTATGACATGTTAGCTTTATTGAAGCTAAAACTTTGTTCCGTAAGCATATCTTCGTGGGCCAGTATATATAGAACTTATTAAAAAGATATGAATAGGTTACGTTTTGTAATGCACATGCTAGTTAATTTACAGGTGTTTAAGTGTGGAACTTTGTTTAATGTTAACTGTTTATTAGTGCGTATAAGTTGTGTTAAGTTTGTCGTTGTACATTATTTCTTAGTTCATATGATGCTATGTTAGCTTATTAATGTGAAAACATTGTAATGTTAACCTATATTCGCTGGTTAGTATATAAAGAACTGATTTTTGTGTTATGTTTAATCGAAATGATACTCGAAATGCTACGTAAATCAATAAGTGTTAATGTAAAATTACCAACGATATGTTGGAGATATGCTTGAAAAAGTGGGAATAGGTTACGTCTTGTACGTGGGCTAGGTTACTTTATTGCTGTTAAGTATGGAACTTTGTTAATGTTAGTTGTTTATTCGTGGTTAAGATGTGTTAGGTTTTGTTATTGTAACAGTATATTTAGTTCTTGGTAAAGCTATGTTAGCTTTATCAACGTGAAAACAATTTACGTTTAGCATATATTCGATGGTTAGTAATATAAAGAACTTATTTTGTAGCTATGTTATTGTTGTTGTTGTTGTTGTTGTTGTTGTTGTTGTTGTTGTTGTTGTTGTTGTTGTTGTTGTTGTTGTTGTTGTTGTTGTTGTTGTTGTTGTTGTTGTTGTTGTTGTTGTTGTTTTGTGTGGTTGTTGTTCTTGTTGTGGTTCTTGTTTGTATTTCGACTCTCTCCATATGATCCTCTCTTGAGCTGATATGAGTTCGTTTGTGCGTTGTAATTACATTGTTTACTTTCTTCTGATTGGATGAAAGAAAAGAATCTCATTACCTATAAGGGCTGTTTACGCATACGATTTCCTTCAGTAGGACATTTTTTCGCTGTACTGGGACGATGACATCTCCCCGCATCTCCACGTCTGTTGTTGATATCTTCACAAGGAGCTTCGTTATTCCCAATGATGTGTCATTTATATTTAATCGTAAACCAAATGGCAGTCGTTACGTTGCTTGTATTTCTGCCAAAGGGTCAAATAATAGACCTTTATTCGTTTGTGCTGATGGGTTCATCAAGATTATCGACATCATCGCTGCTACATGGGTAGAGGATAAGTGTTTGTTATCCGAGAGATCAACGTTTAGTGAAATATCTAACAGGGAAGACAACATAAGTGGTTCTAATAGAATAGACGTAGTGTTCTCGTCGTGTGACAATATTAAAACCCTTGAGGTACGCCAATATTGGAAACCCATCGATTGTGTGACCTTCTATCGCACATGTATAGGTTTCACAGTTCGAACACCTGAAAATATTACAGCGTTGCTTAAAATAAAAAACGAATTAACATCGCATCTTAACGATGTTGACATACTCGATGACTTAATACATATAGCTCACGGTGTAATCTACGATATTTACACCGAAACATGTGGTTTCCCGTATAATGCGGTATACAGGAATGCTTTAATAACTATCAGCTTGGATGAGTTTACTTCTCTCTTGTATGAGAGAATGAGTGCTGTTGAATCGACATATGCCGAAAAATGGTTTAGTGTTGCTGAAGACATTTATACTTACATTCTTTCAAAGGGTATTGAATCTTTAGAGAGATATATAGAACGTACCCAACTTGAATCCTATGTTTGCTGATCAGATGAATTAATATATTTAAAATAAACTTATATTTTTATGTATTTATATGTTTTAATGTATTTATATAACGCTTTTTCAATGAAAATTATATGTTATAAAATACGAAAACTTGTTTTACTTCCCTCGTATGTTCGATTTATTGACTACATTGATGATGATGGCTGTTTATTCGTCTGGCTGTTGTGTGTGTGTGTGTGTGTGTGTGTGTGTGTGTGTGTGTGTGTGTGTGTGTGTGTGTGTGGTGTGTGTGGTGTGTGTGTGTGTGTGTGTGTGTGTGTGTGTGTGTGTGGGTGGGGTATTTGTGAATGTTCATTATGTGTGGGTGGTGTGTGAATGTGTGTGGTGGTGGTGTGCGTGTGGGGTCTGTGTGGGGGGGGGGGGGTGTGTGTGTGTGTGTCTGTATGTTCATAGTTTAGCTTTAAGAGAGTAAAACTTTACTTTGTTTGTCTTTACCCCTTAGGTATTATGCTGGTTAGGTGGGGTTAATGATGCTAAATTTTTTGTTTATTTATTATAGGACAAATTTATAAAATAAAGGGTTCAGAGGATTCGAAACTATGCTTGATAAAGCAACGAACAGAAATGTGTTTTTTGTGAGTCTTGTTAGTTACTTTTACTGGTGTTAAGTGTGGATCTTTGTTAATGTTAAGCTGTTTATTCTTACCTAAGATGTGTCAGGTTTTCGTTGTAATATTATTTCTTAGTTCATGTTCAATCAATGTTAGCTTTATTAATAGGAAAACTTTTGTTACGTTAGCATACTTTCACCGGTGTCTATATGATAATTACACAAGGTTTTAGTAATTTTAGTTAAATATTACCATGGTAAGTATAATTAACATTGTTATGTTAGAGATATGCTTGACCAAGTGTGAATAAGATACGTTTTTGGATGCTATGTTAGTTACTTTTACTGCGTTAGGTGTGAAACCTTTGTTAATGTTGACCGTTTATTCCTGTTTAAGATATGTTAAGTTTTGTCGTTGTACATTATTTTCCTTAGTTCAGATGATGCTAAGTAAGCTTTATTAATGTGTAAAACTTTGTACGTCAGCAGATATTGTCTGATCTTTGTATAAACAGTTTTGTTTGAAGTGCCAATTTAAAATGTGGCTCGTAATGTGACCTTAATCATAGATCAAAGTAGATCACACAGATGGTCAGGAGGGTGATAGGAGGGGAGCTGGATGGTGGTTTGATTTAGTGATTTACTGCTTTAGGGTATGTAAAAACGTAAATTTGTAAGTTATAAACATAAAAAGTGTAAGAAATTTTATTTATTTATTTATTTATTTATTTATTTATTTTTTTTTTGATTGGTTCTGAAACCATTATTTTCGAAATCTACAGATCCAATAACCTATATAAAGACACAAATATTGTATCATTACACAAATGTTTATTAACTTGGCACCGCATCGGCTCCTGCACCGGTGCCGGAGCCAACTCTGAATCCTTCTCAGCCTCGTCCTCCTTCCTCATTCTTCTTCCTTCCTCCTTTCCTCCTCCTTCTCTTTCGCTTTCTTCTTCTTCTTCTTCCACTGTTCCGCATTCCATGCATTTCTTCTTCTTTTTTTTTCAACTGGAGACCCCCCTCCGGTGGGGTCCCTGGACTCCGAAACCGAATCCATCTCCGACTCCGTCTCCGAATCCGACTCCGCATCCGTCTCCGTCTCCGTCTCCGTCTCCGAATCCTCTACCCTGTCTCCAAGTTTCAATCTTCTATGATCATTTTAATTTTTTTTTAGGGGGACAGCGCTCCCCCCTTCCAGGGGGGACGCACAGAGAAACGTAATCTCGTCTCCGACGAGATTGCGTCATCATATAACTCACATCCAAATTTTAACCCAATACGTTAAGCCTAACATGGTTTTCAGGACGAATTTGACCTTGGCGCTAAGGGGGTAACACCCCCTTAGGGGTGACCTACGGTCACCAAGAACTCACGGGGGATCAGTTTATCATCTTCATAAGAAACATATACCAAAGTTTGAAAGCGATACGTTAACTCTAACCCGTGTAGATATATATCGGACTCAGAACCGGATGCGAAGAAGAAACCACGGTGGAATTCAAAGTCCGGAGTGCGTAAAAAAACGATCCTTACAGGGATCGTTTTTCCGACTCAGATTCGATTCCTTCGGAAATCGAATCTTCGATGTAATAATAATAATAATAA
>JABUQX010123155.1:22500-30849 GCA_015478945.1 Trachelipus rathkii
CGTGGGAATGGGATGGTGGCCATCTTTCACTGGGGAAATTGGAGATTTCACAGGGGAATTTGTTCTTGGAGGGGGTCCACCATAGGCTCCATACACCTCACCTTCGTGTGCCGGTGGCTCCTGAAGAATTTCTTGAACAGGGTTTTCTATGGAAATCTCTTGCTGAATAGGGGATAAAGATGGTCTAAACTCTTTTCTCCGAACCGCAGGGTTGGAGGGGGTTCTTGGGAAGTCATTTTTAGGAGTGGAACATTGAAATTCACCGTCAGGACGCACTCTTCCTGCAACTACATCGCTGTATCTTCTTCTTTCCACAATCTCATCGCTAAATCTTCTTTCTTCGACGGGTTTACTCTCTCTTACGGGTTCCACCGGGGTCGGTTGTTGCACGGGAGTCGGATGGCTCCAAGAGCTTAATCTACTCGGTGCCGGCTGAGGTGGAGGGATTGAGTAAGAGTTGTAGTATTCTAGCTGAGTTGGTTGTGGATGGGGAATTGGGAAGTAGCTGTGTCCGGACTGAATTGGTGGCGTTGTGGGAATTTGGAAAGAATATTGGGAAGACTCTTGATCTGTTGGAGGAGGAAGTTCCTCCACTTCATCTACTTCTTCTATCTCTTCTATTTCTTCTTCTTCTTCTTCTTCCCACCTCTTCTACTCTTTCGTCTTCTTCTACCTCTTCTGCTTCTTCGTCTTCTTCTGCTCCGTAGGGACTCCTGGGTCGCTTCTCGGTTGTCTTTCCTCAATTCTTTCCCTTTTTTGTTCTTTGGAGCTTAACATTTCTTCTACGGCGTGGGGATTCCAAACTTCATCGTTCATGAAGTCAAAATGTGACTCAGTGAACTTTTCTGCCGGGATCACCTTAGCGTTGTCCACATGGACAGGGAAGGTTTGGCCTGAGCTTAAACAATATACCATCAGTTTGTTTGGTCCTCTTAAACATCGGACAATGTATGGCCCTTCAAACTTGGGACATAACTTCGAACTTTGATGGGGCTTTTTGACTGCCCTAATGAAAACGTAATCTCCTATTTTGAACTCTCTTTGCTTGGCCTTTTTATGCTGTTGCTCCAAAGTTTTTGTGGTTTCCGCTTCTAACTTCTCTCTAGCCAAATCTCTTATATAATCGATCCTCTCTATTATCGTATCTACTTCATCTGAATGAATCTCGTTTTCTCTGTCTTATTCACAAATGGTGATACATAATCTGGCATCTCATAAGGGAGCCTTTTTATGTAACCATGCAAAAGAAAGTGGGGAGAAGACCCTATAGATCGATTATACGCGGAATTGATAGCGATTTGGGCAAAACTAAGGTATTTATCCCAATCTCGGTGATTTGCATTCACGTAATGTCGCAAGAAAGATTCAATATCAGCATTTATTCTTTCTACAACACCATTTTGGGAGGCTTTGTAAGGCAAAATTTCCACCTTCTTTATTCTCCACGCCTTACATAAGTCTTTAAATACCTGGCTCGTAAATTCCAAGGCATTGTCAGAGACAAGAAGTTGAGGGGCACTATGTCTACATATGACCCTCTCTTGCAATGCTCTGGCACATTCCTGGCTCGTTCTAGTCTTGCAAGGCACTAATTCGACATACCGTGTCAAAACGTCGCGAAATACTAAGATGTATTTGGCTCCTGATCCTGTACAAGCAGGCAATTTCCCAATACTGTCAACATGAACGCGTGAGAAGGGTGTGTAAGGCAATGGCCATCGGTTGATCTCTGCTGTAGGAGGTCTGGGACCCTTAGTTCTAGCGCATGATAGACTGTATTCCTTAACCTTTTGTAAACCGGGGAAATAGTATTTTTCTTCTACCCTCTTTTCTGTTCTTAGCTGACCTCCGTGTCCGCTAGCTAGTGAAGCGTGGCACTGGTCTATCACACTGTAGATCATACTGTCCGGAACTTGTACAAGATAGGGTTTAGCTTGCGTGGCGTAATGTAAAACACCTTTAATGAAGATGTGTGGATATGTACTGGGGTTCTCTTTGGCCCATTTTACTAATTTACCTACACGGGGACATCTCTCTTGTTCTTTTATGAAATTTTCCCGACTCAGAACGAAATCTATTCGAGGCAACTTTTCTGTTTTTTCTGTTTCCTTGACTAGGAACACATTAGATGCCGGATGCCTACTCAAGTAGTCTGGGGCGACATTATGCTTTCCTCTTTTATATACTATGGTGGGGGAGAAACTGTTTACTAACAAATTCCATCTAGCTAACCGGCCCGTCTGCTGTTTATTACGGAAAATGAAGCAGAGGGGTTGATTGTCAGTGATGATAGTTACCTTATAGCCGAAGATGGTGTTCTTAAACTTTTGCAAGCAGAACACCACGGCCAAACATTCCTTTTCAATCGTGTCATAATTTAACTCACTTCCTCTGAGTACCCGGGACACGAAAGAGAGTGGTTTCTCTTTCCCCTCATCTGTCAGTTGGTACAACACTCCCCCTATTCCGTAATTACTGGCATCTGTGTTCACAAAGAATTCTTTGCTGTAATCAGGGAAAGTTAGTTGTGGCTGCACCACTAATTTATCTTTTAAAGTGTCGAAAGCTTGTTGTTGTTTTTTCGTCCAAAGAAAAGGAACATCTTTCTTTATCAGATCGTACAAAGGTTGTGCTACCACTGCGAAGTCCTTTATGAGGAAGCGAAAATAAGAGAAGAAACCAAGTAAACTCTGTGTCTCCTTGACATTCGTAGGAGGGATGAAACTCTTCATTGTTTCTACCTTGGCCGGATCTGGGCTAATTCCATGTCTTCCTATCTTGAATCCTAAGTACAAAACGGACGATTGTAAGAAGCTACACTTGGATAATTTTATTCTTAGCTTATTTTCTCTGAAAGCAGCGAGCACTTTTTTCAAATTTTCGAAGTGTTCGGGCACGTTCCTTCCTAGCACCAATACGTCGTCTAGGTAGACTTGTGCTACAGGCCCTAGTAGATGGTTCAAGGCCATTGTCATTGTACGAGCATAGATACTAGGGGCGTTCTTGTGGCCAAACATTAAGCGGGTAGGGCACCAGAGGCCCTTCCTGGTCCTAAACGCCATCAGCTTTTGCGTCTCTTCTTCTATCTCTAGGGCATTATATGCATCGAGTAAATCTACGGATGTAAACACGGTATTACCCCCTAGGGACGTAAAAATCTCGTCAATAGAAGGCAGAGGAAACACGTCTTGTACGCTGTGGGAGTTGAGGTACCTATAATCGAGGCACACCCTCGGTTTTGTACTGTTCTTTTTGGCCACTACTAGTAACGGGGACGAATGTGGGCTGTAACATGCTTTTATGTACCCCTTTTTTAGTGCTGAATCTGTGAAATCATCGATGTCCTGCAGGTACCGGTGCGGTAACCTGTACTGTTTACGAAAGATGACCTTAGGGGCATCAGGTAACAGCTCAATCTTGAATTTCTGAAGCGGGCAGACGGGGACAGCATCATCATCGAGTGCCAATACGTCATGGTAGTCCATGAGGAGCTCGAGTAATTCTTCCAGATACTCTGGCTTTTCGAGAATACAGTTTTCCGCATCTTCTTTTGACATCTTCTCTTCAATAATTTCCTTGTATACTCGCCTTAGCTCCGTCTTCGTAAGACCTTTTGAGCAGGTGGCTACATTAGCAGAAACTGTTCTCTGGTGTCCTCTTTCGTCTGTGCTTCTCTCGATCTGTTTGCTAATAATCGGATAACTTTCTCCTAGATTCACATCTTTATTCAAATAAAACGATCTGTCACTCAAATTTATGTAACTGAGGATAACTGTGTTATCCCTCACCGGACTAATTGTATTCGCGACGTACAATGGTCCTTTGGTGAAAGCTGGTGTCATTATACACTTTCGCTCCAGCTCAAAATTATCTTGAGTTTCAGGTCGGAGTTTTAAATATCCGCATGATTGACTAGGCAAAACAGTCTTCTCAATTACTTTTAAATTTATCTTAATTTCCTCATCAAGCATTAAATGGCCATCTTCTTTATGGTCATAGCTCTTCGAGACTTGCAAATCTTCGGATTGGTCCAAATTTTCTTTCAAATTCGAGGGGGTGTGCTTGAGTTTGGATCTGGCTCCTCTGGGATCAGCGCTGTGATGAGTGAAGGGTGGGTTCATGATCTCCCACCCTGTCCTTCCTTTCATCTCGTCTGTCTCCACTTGAGCTTTTCCGTTCAATGCAATTTCCCTATCTCTTTTTCCGTGTTTAGGCACTTGCTGCCTAGGAATTTCGAACTGAAGAGGCTGTCTCTCCCCCCTGGGATACTGACAGATCGACCTTCCGATAGGAACGAGGTTCATCCGCGGCGTGTGCGTTTTTAACTGACCAGGCGGCCTCCCTATGGGAAAGATGCTTATCCGCGTTGCGTACGTTTTTAACTGGCAAGGCGGCCTCCCTATGAAAAAGATGCTTATCCGCGTTGCGTACGTTTTTAACTGGCAAGGCGGCCTCCCTATGAGAAAGATGCTTATCCGCGTTGCGTTCGGGTGGTTCAGCGAAAATTTGGTTCGAATCCTTAATTCTCTTCCCTCTAGGCCCTCGGGCCCGGGGCAACTGCTCCTCCTTCTTTTTGGGGTCTCTTATTCGTTTAAGATTCCCATCAGAAAATTCCCTAACTAAATAAATTCCTTGTTGGGCAAAGATCGGAATGTCTATCTCTCTATCTTCCTTGATAGACATTTTTGCAGAAAAGAGGTTTAGAGTTATGGGAAGGTTAGACAAGATGTTGTTTCCTAAAAGGATATCCCAACTATTCTCTCCATTTACGTCGCTCACTTGGAATGTAGTGAGGTAATGTCTTTCATGCAGGCGAAGGTACAACTGTATCTCTCCCTTTAGTACCGTTGGCTTGTTGTTCACCCCCTGTACTACTAAATCGGTCTTTTGGAGAGGTTCTTTAAATTTTCCCTGGCTCTCCAATTCCTTTAACCGCCGGGCTGTGACGATACTGACGCTGGATCCTGAATCGATCAGAACGCATGTTTTTGCCTCCATACTACTCAAAGATGGAGCAAGATAGACATTCGCGTAAAAGTGTCGTCCTAGCTTAAAAGGTTGCTGCACGACTTCTCTTTCTTTCTTCTTAGCTTCCCACTTCTCCATTCTTTTCCGAAACTTCCTTTTTACACGTTTCCTCTCTTTGCCACTCTCTAAAAATTTTCTTTCTCTATCCTATCCTGGGGATGAGAAAGTTCTCCCTCAGACATCCTATCACCATACTCCTCTTCTTCATTCACCTCAAAATCTCTTGGCTGGCTCTCTGCCATATATACTCTCGCGTTAGTCTTTACCTTCCCATCTGGAGGTTTGTACCCTTCCTTTTTCTTGGGAAAGGTCCTAGGCCCTCGCTTATCTGGGTGGTAAGGCTCTGGCTTCTTCGCTCTCACCACTTTTTCCAAATCTATTTTGCTATTGTATGGAACAAACATCAGCAAGTTATCTGGGGTAGGTCTCCAGGGCGGTGCCCCTCTACAGTAGGGTTGCGACCCCCTTCGATGATATGCCTTACATACTCGGCAATAGGGCCATTCCCAGCGGCAGGCTTGGGAAGAGTGTCCGACTGACTCACAAAAGAAGCACACAGAGTGTTCTTTCAACTCTTGAGCGGACATCCTTAAGGTGCCCTTATATCTCAGTGTACCATACCCCGTCTTCACTTCTTCTCTTTTCTTTTGAAAAGTGTTGTTGGGCCTCACCTCCTCCCTTCTCCTATCCTCATACCTTGGTTTCGGAAATGGTTCCCTGTTCTTCCAATATGAGTTACTATCTCCACCCCGTTGTTTATTTTCCGTTTCCTCTTTGGCCAGGAACACCCTAGTGGTGCGGACCTCGGTTGGCCTTCTATTCTCATCCTTTAATAAAGCTCCATTTGAAATTTGAGATAATTTATCTAATAATTCATTTAAACTCATCTCGGTGTCAAATATTCGGAGGATTTTTTCTTTAAGGTGTTCTCCATCCCTCCTTTCATTCACGTTTTGTATGATCTTCCCTGTAACCAAGAGGTTTATCTGCCTTGAATTGAATACTGCTTTGTCGTCCAGATCGTGCAGGCGACTTTGATATCTCCACAGCCTATCTTTTAATTCCAGTACAAAATCAGTAAAGATCGAATCTCTCTCTCTACGATACTCTACAAAGATCAACCACAAGTCGAAAACTGTCTTTTTCTCTTCGGGCTGTAAAAAGGTCTTTAATTGCTCCAGGAAGTCTTCTAATCGGGTGAACCTCGAAAAACTCCCATCGCGAAAAATGTATTTGCGAGCTTCGGAATTAGGGTCTGATGAGATGGCAGTTTTGGCAAAGGTGATCTTTTGACTCTCAGTTAATGGGCCTAAAGCACTTAGTTTTTCATTTAGGGACGTGATGAAATCCGGATATTGAATTCCTCTCCAAGTTCTTGTTTTAAGGTGTTTGCCAAATAATTTTAAATTTTCCGGCATAGCTGGGAACGCGGGGTTAAACAAATTAGGTGGATAGTATGGAACTCCGATTGTTGGGGGCATGAAAGGATATCCTTGCCATGTTCCGGGATAAGGGTAGGGCTGGTTAGGCATAGTTGGATTACCAGGTGGCATGCCTGTACCGGGGTAGGATGGGGGCATCGTCCCTGATGGTGGAATGCCATAATTCCAGTTATTTTGCCCTGTGGGTGTGCTCGTATGAGTGTTATTCCCTTCCGTCCCTCCAGGTAGGGCGCTTGACTGTGGTTGCACGGTGTGACCAACAGGGGTTTGGACCGATCCTATTGTTTGGTTCTGGATCGTTGGGGAGCCTTCAGTTCCCCATGGGGAGGTGTTCGGTATTTCTGCACCTTCCCATTTGCTTTCATTGGGGGTATGAGTTTCGAAACCGCCCCAATTTCTGCGAGTCTTCTTTTTAACGGCAGTTTGCGCAGTAGCAGTCTTCAATTGTAAATTCAATGTGTTGTCCAACATGACCGTTTTTTGCATATATGGTGGAGTCTCGACCCTCGGGGGAGGTGCTCCCTCCCTTACTACTTGGGGTGTCTGGCTAAGAAGAGCGGTATAGGGGTTCTGACTGGCCCTTGGGTCCAAAGGAGTTAGGGTAGGGGGGACCCCTAGGAGAGTTTGTCTCCCCCCTTGGGTTGTGGGCGTTTCATCTCCGCCCCCCCCTCCGTTTGCTTGCTCTGGGTTATGACCTTCATCATTACTACCCTCATTCACCTCGATATTCTCATTATCTCTCTCTTCGTCAGCAGTACCATCATCTCTTATCTCTAAATTCTGATTCTCCGCCATTTTGTTTTTTCGTAATCACAAAATAATGCACAATATGTTGGTACAACGCTTACTATTTCTACGGTATGAACTCAACTGTTGGCTGCGGACCTTACTTGTTACTACTATATACCTCTAGTACACACACACACACACACACATATATATATATATATATATATATATATATATATATATATATATATATATATATATATATATATATATATATATATATATATATATATATATATATTTTTTATACCTAGGCTTACAGTTATGTAAAATATACGAGGGGTCACTTACTACTATATATATATATATATATATATATATATATATATATATATATATATATATATATATATATATATATATATATATATATATATATATTTTTTTTATATATATATATATATATATATATATATATATATATATATATATATATATATATATATATATATATATAATAAATATATATATATTTATATATATATATATATATATATATATATATATATATATATATATATATATATGTTTTTTATATATATATATATATATATATATAATATATGAATATATATATATATATATATATATATATATATATATATATATATAATTATGCTAAATTATGGGAAAATAATTGTAAGTGATGCCAAATATTCAAAACAACAGTGCTAAACTGGTGTAAAAATTCAAAAAATGTTGTCCGCTGACCTTATTTGCTACTACTACTACTACTCCTCAGACTCTCCTTTTACTACTATGCGATGTTTATTGCACCAAACTGAGGTGTTTTAAACAGAAAATCTTCATAAATTTTTTCCAAACTTAACTTGTCTCCTATATATATATATATATATATATATATATATATATATATATATATATATATATATATATATATATATATATATATATATATATATATATATATATATATATATATATATATATATATATATATATATATATATATATATAATTTTAAAACTATCTTAATTTAATTAGAGTTTGGGACTGGGTCTTCCTCAGGCTATCCTGATTCAAATATAGGGGTTATTGATCTTTAGGGGTACCCTCTATAGGAGTATAT
>JABUQX010123156.1:0-10000 GCA_015478945.1 Trachelipus rathkii
AAAGAGAGAGATATTATTATTGTATTATATCATGAGCTTTTGCACGCCATAGCCCAACAGTTATAAAGGCAATCAACTGCTTCAATGATTGTTTTTTTTAACATACTTTGAGAATTATTAATAGGCTTTCTCCTCCTATTGCTATAATTATTATTTTAGATTTTAATTAACGTATTTATCAATATATTTAATTTGTTACTTCACATATTTATATTTAAATAACATTTATTTTGTTTTATCAATTAGTCTAAAACTCGTCTCTGATGATGGCTGAAGTGGCCAGGCGAAATATTAGATTAAAAGTTCCAAAAGTTGTGGTACTTTTCTATTCTTTAATAGTTCACAAGAAAACCAATCATTAAGCAGTTGATACCTTAAGGTAGTTGGAAAAGGCGTGCAAAGCTCATATTAATTAAAAGAGGATATAAAATTTTTTAGTTTATTGATTATTTTATTATTATATTATTAAAGTATTTATTACATTTATAATAAGTTTATTATATCATTAAAGAGTCTTTGTTCAGTATTTATGAAATGATAATCAATATTAAAGATTTTTATAATTATATTAATTTATTATTATTATTATTATTATTATTATTATTATTATTATTATTATTATTATTATTATTATTATTATTATTATTATTATTATTATTTTTATTAAAATTAAACTTTTGCAGGAGATTTTTTCCGAGGAGGTTCCTGAAAAACCTTCCGAAAATTTTAATAATTTTCCTGAGGACAATCGCTTGAATAAACAAAATTATTTGTCTTCCTGAAAACGATCGAGCTTACGTCCACTCAGTTGGACATTATCAAGGATATGACTATTTTTAACAACAAAGCCAAAATTAAAATTACAATAAACAATTATTGTAAACTATAATAAAACAAATATTAAAATTTATATTTTAAAATATACGAAAAAAATGTGGTTAATAATTTAGATTCGGTTCTTTGTTTTTCGTTCTTTCTTCTAAGTAAAAATGTTAAGGTAATCGAACATTTCGTCTATATTTTTGATATTAATTCCTGGTCTATTTTATCTTATAAGAAGGGGATTCGCCAGTCGAAAAGAACATGAAAATTCTTTCTTTTTTTTTTTTCAAAATATTACATAAGTGTTTGCAATTAAACGTATGAGCAAGATAATATATAAAAAGGAAGAACATAGAACAATACATTGAAAGATAAAATTTTAAACAAAAATGTTCGATTACCTTAACATTTTTAACTGTAGAAAAAAAAAGAAAGAAAGAAAGACACAATCATAGGAATTATAAACTTCCCATTTGCTTTCGTATATTTGAAAGATTATGAGTTTTAATCCTTACATTCTTATATTTGCAATAATCGTATTATTTTAATTTTAAATCAAAGATAAGTTCTTAAAAAATAGTTTTATCCTTGAAAATGTTAACGTGAGTGGAATGAAAGCTCGTATGTTTCGAGAAAGGGGGGGGGGCAATAATTTTGTTTTACTTCAAGATTGTCCTGGGGAAGAACAATAGCGGAAATTTTAGGAGCATTGTTAGGAAATTTGGAAGATACGAGCGATTGCGTAAAATGTATCATTATTGATTAATTATTATTATATTACATTATTATGTATATTTATTATTATTTTATGTATTGAATTATTATTATTATTATTATTAATTATTATGTATTATTATGTTTATTATCTATTATTATTAATTTAGTTATTATTATATGTAGTTGAATATTTTAATATGTATTACTTGCAAATATTATATTATCTATTTGTTTTTTATTTTTATTATTACTTATGATTATGTATTTATGTATGTATTATTATTCTTATTAGTTATTATTCTAATTATTATGTATAATAATATTATTTATTATATATGGTATTATATTATTATTATTCAGTTAGTGTCTAGAAATATATATATATATTTCGATATGTATTGATTAGTGATGGGATGATGCCAATATAATTTTTTCATTATGTATCTGATTGACTTGCCTGCAATATTATTGATGTATATTATATATTATTACTTTATTATGATTGGGTTAGTTGCCGTTATTATGTATTATCTATATATTGAATTAAATTATTATTAATTAGATTATTATTATTATTATTTATGATTAGTTTTATTATGTATCATTAATTATTATTGAAAGCTGAGCGGAAATGTGAGTTATAGCATGGAAAAGGTTTACCGATCTGGTTGTTTCTGAAAAGCTAGATAAACTCATTCAAAAGGAGCCAAACTCGCGAAGACCATCTTTGATCGCTGAATCATTTCAAAACTCTTTTATGTGTGATGCGACGGAGCGTGCGGTACAAAATACAATTGTTTTTAAACCTTTAAAGGAGGCTGGCGACATATATCATAGCGTAGTTGTTAGGAGGGCTATACGGGTGATGATAGGGTGATTATATGTATAGTAGGGTAAGCTATGAGTTGTAGGTGAATAGGGCTATTATACGGTGAGGGTACGTATGATAGTATGGTGATAACTGGTAGTACGGATAGTAGTATATGAACTATAGTATAGTTATAAGGATGCGTAGGTGATAGGTAGTCGTGGGAGTCGGTATGTCGCCTTTGAGCCTTTATTTTGGGTTAGATCTTTCAGCAGTGAAATTATGCCCCACTCTAGAACTTAAGGCAAAATATTATAATATAGTAGTAATTAAGTATATATATATATAGTATATATATAAGGTATATATATATATGATAGTACTATAAGATATAGTAGTATATAGTATATATATATATATATTATATATAGTATCACATATAATAGTAAATTATATAATATAATATATATATATATATATATAGTTAGTATAGGGAAAGGTATATATATATGATATTAATATATATATATATAGGTATAGTATATATATATAGTATAGTAGTATTTTGTTGGTGTATGTAAATTTTAAATGATTTTGTTATGAATTTTTGTTTGATTATGCTATTGGATATATTTCGAAAAACAGCGCAGGGGCGGGCGCTTTTGTGTCAGTGGTTCAGCGGAGGGATTAGAAATTATCTGCTGCGATTGGGAATGTTCTGCTTATGTTTTGAGGACTTGAAACCACACGACAGCAACGAGCGTCCTGACAGGCACACCCGGCACACACTAGACACAACACAGAGCATCCTAGCCATACGAAAACACTCGACCAAGCAAACCGACTTAGAGGTCAGAGACAGGAACCAAATAATTGTGCGCCAGCAAGGAGTCCACTTTCCTGGATCAGGGAGTAAGGGGAAAGATTAATTAAGAGAGTAAGAGGAAAGATTAATTACTTGGGAGTGTATTGTATTATCTGGATGATAGGTGTTATTGAGGGGTGGGCGCTGATGTATTATATTGGGGATGGTGACTTCATATATTATTTATCGTTGTATTGAGCTTAGGCATTAATTATTATTAGTAATTGATCTGATTATGTATTATGGTATGTGATTATTGATTAATCCATTATCAATGTATGTGTTTATGTATTCATTATTGAGTTATGATATTTCGATAAGATGGTATGAGAGCTGTAGGTACAGGTGGCTGGGTAGTATTATATATGGCGGGCGGTAGTACGAGTAGCATATATGATATGTAGTAGTAGGGTTATATATAGTAATAGTAATATAATATTAGTATTAGTATATATATATATATATATAGTATATAATAGTATATACATACATATATATATATAGTATATATATATATATTATATAGTAAATATTTGACGTATATACGTATAGGTAGGGTAGCGCGTAGGATAGGACGCGGCTAGTACGGTAGAGGGTAGTGTATAGTAGGGTGCTATCAGTGTAGTATGAGCGTATAAGGAAGTGGTATAGCTATATAGGTTTGTGGGTGTGTGTGGTGTGGTGGGTGTGCTGTGTGTGTGGTGTAGGTGTGTTGTGTTGTGTGGTGTAGTGTGGGGTGTGATGAGTGGGTTTTGTTTGTGTCAATCATTCAGAGCCGGATAACTGATATGATCGGTTGATGGGCAGCTGGGTTGAAAAGACAAAATTTTTAGATGAGACAAAAAGTCTAAACGGCAAAAAAAGATGATCCGAAAAGTAAATAGGTTGATAAATACCCATTTGAAAGACGTCTGTTAGAAAATGATATACAGTTATACTAATTAATTACCAACTTTAATTTTTAATTTGTAATTTTAATTTTAATTTTAATTTTAATTTTAATTTTAATTTTGAATTTTAATTTTAATTTTGATTTTTGATTTTGATTTTAAATTTTAATTTTTAATTTTAATTTTAATTTTCAATCTTTAACTCTATTATTTTGATTTTGGATTTTGAATTTGATTTGATTTTAATTCTTAATTTTAATTTAATTCTTAATCATTTGAATCTATTTTATATCAATTTATTTATGAATATTATAATCTTAAAATGTAAATTTAAAGCCATCGACCATTCTTATGTAAAATCGTTCTTAATACTATCCTTTTACCATGCAAGACAAAAACAAATCCTATATGCCCAAAATGGTCAAATATGGCAAACATTGACCCAATATTTAGTTACTGGTCAAAACTGATCGCAAAAAAAAAAAGATGGGGAAAAAATTTTTTTATTTTATATCTGTTCAAGCAAAGAGGGAGAAGGTTATATTGAGTAGTAAAGGAATATTTTTCTTAGAACTGTTGAGAAAACGTAAAGGTAAAACTACGTACTACGTAGCTATACTAACTTAGCACTACTTGGGACGTACTACTACTACTAGCTGACTACTAGGAATTAGGTCGTTACAGTTATTAAGTGTAAGTAGTACTGGACTTACTATAACTACTGGACTACTACTACTACTACTGACTACTATCTACTAATTAATAATAATAAAATAAATAATAATAATATAATGCAATTGATTATAGATAGGATAATAATAATACAATTTTCCATTATTATTATTATTATTATTATTAGGTTTATAGTGTAATTTGTGATTATTATTATTATTATTATTATTATTATTATTATTATTAATTATATTATTATGTATTATTACCTTTGTTCCAATCTGGTGCCGCATTGCCCTAGTTTGCAAATTAATAATTTCTCTCATTTTTATTTTAATGAAAATGAAATATAAAAAATTTCTAGAGCAAATATATGTTTCTCAATTAAACTTTGTCTTTTTTTTTTTTATTTTACTATATTTGGGTAGATGATCATTTAACATAGGTAATTTGTTTTTCACATTGTATAAAATATATCATATATAGAGTGTGAATATATTTATATATAAGATATAGTATATATAGTATTATTATATATATGCGTATATACTTGACATATATAGTATGTAGGCTAGTATAGTAGCTGATGACGTATAGCTACTAAGTAAGTCTGTAGACGACTGAATCATATAAGTAGTCAAGACTGAGTACAGTGATTGAATCAATCGCAAAGCTCACGGGCAGAGCACTAATTTCTAGGAGGGGGGGTGTACTCGATTAACGTCCGAGCCTAGAAGAGCAAAGCCCAAAGCGAGAAGGGATCATTTATTTTAGTCATTCAGATAGAACCTAGTCATCAATCCTGGGACGGCCTCATCTTGTTTTTGGCGAAGTGCTCTACACACACAGTATCGGGGCGCTTTTTTATATAAATAAATTAATGAAATACTCAAAAAGAAAAATATATATGTACATATATATACAATACACAATACATACATACCATACACACATCAAAAATATATGGTTTCGGTAGCGGTCAGGCACAAAATGAAGATTTTTCGACAGGGGCTAGCAACGCCGGGTCCTTTCCGTTTTGCTTGTATTACTCTTCGGGTACAGCGTGTAGAGTCTTTGATGGCGCCTAGAAGCAAGCGGATCTCTGGAGAGCTCGTGAGATGAAGCGGGAGTTTTTGAGGCCTAAGTGGAAGAAGATTCTGGAGTTCTGCTGAAAGGGCGAAAACCCTCACCTTGAGAGTGTCAATACAACTCGAGACCTGGCGGCCGAAAATCATTGAGCGGAAAGGTGGTTTTGTCTGGAGTGCTCTTTAAGGTTGAGTTTCGGGCCCAGAAGAAGAGATGCTGGACCAACTGAACAGGTGCGAAAGCCGTCTTCCTGGGAGTGTGTATATATGAGGTTATATATATATATGAATTATATATATATAGTTGATATATATATACTATAGTATGTCTTTATAATGATATAATACTATATATAATATATATATATAATATTGAATAGATGATATAGTATAGTAATGTATACTGACTATAGAATATATATATATTATAAATATTCATATTATTTATTATCATTATTATTATAGCAATGTATTAGTAGCTAAAAATAGTTCTTACTTCTACAATATAAAAATACTTATTACAAATAATCCACTTACTATGTTGCGTATAATTCGAATATTAAAATATTTTATGTATAGTACAGCCTTTTTTAGAATGATAGAGTAGTTGATTTGTGGCTTATCGGACTATGATTTCACCATATCTTAAATTATTCACTCACTATTCACCAGTATTAAACGGCGTATCATATTATAGAACAGCTTCGTTAGTGTTCTGAATATAAGTATACAATTGATTCAAGCACTATTCGACTCGTTATTACTAACCATTGATCGGGGACATTATCGTCAAGTATCACTATATGATGTGAATATGGTAATAGGTGCTCGCGGTGATAGACGGGGAGTCGGTCACTGCGGGGAGGCGCCATTGGCGAAATATTATGTGATTTGAAGGGGCGGTAGGTTTTCGGGGCACTTGCTACCGGAGTTGGAAGAGAATTTGAAAATAAATTATCTTCATTATACGCATATTTGTCTTGAGAGACGCAGCTTTAACTTATAAAATTCGACGATTAAATTTCTTCATATAATTTATGATTCAAAGGTAATAATTTAAATGCTAAATGTTAAAGAGAAATGGAAGATTTAGAATATTGGTTGCAGAGCGGTCCTCGAACCTGCAGGTTCCAAAGGTGCATTAAAGTTGAATATGTTCGGACAGAATTTTACATTCTTAGAGAAGTTGCACAAGAAATGCGTGAATTTGTTTGAGTTTTTCAAGTTGTTGTAGGCTATTTCAAGATCGGAAACAGCTCTTCTCTCATCTCCGTCTTTGCTCACAGAAAATATGTTCTAGGCGGGCGTGTTGTATGTGGCGTAAATTATGCAGGACTAATTTCATTTGTTGGCCTTCATGAGAATCAGCTTCAGAACGTAATCCACTCTCTCCAATGCACTGCTCCTTGCGTGGCGCCTTCTGGGTTTGTCTCGCTGCTGGTATCTCTGCGGTGCGCTGCTACACTCGAACAAGCCTGGCTCGGAGACTCACTATATAGGTATATCAATAAGTGTATGTATAGTAGGTCAGATTAATAGGTAGGTGATATTTATAACTTATCAGTATTTAGGCAGCTATGTAGTAGTAGCGGATAGGTAGGGGTGATGTACGTAGTATATACGTAGTATTTATAGATATGATATATATAGTAGTATATAGTGATGGTAGTATATACTAGATAGTAGGTATAATAGTATACTATATATATAGTAGGCTCGTAGTATAGTAAGGTGACGTCTAACTTAAAAGATAAATGGTAGTAGTAGGGTAGTATATATAGGTGTAGCCGGACGGTGGTGCGTTAGCGTATAGCGTATATAATAGGTGATAGTAGTAGGTATAGTATGAGTATTTGTTATACATATGATAATATGAAGGGTATAAGTACTAGTATATATATCTAGCAGTAGCGTAAGGATGATTATATAGGCTACCGGTTAGTAATATAGTATAATATTAGTAGCGGGTAGTATAGTAGTAGTAGGGTAGAGATATACTATTATATATGCTGTATAGTATGAGTAGCGGGGAAAGCTATAGCTATAAGTATACACGTATAGTATAGTATGAGGCGGGTGGGCGTATAGGTAGTAGTATATGATAGTCATAGATATCCGTGACGGAGTAGTATACGGATGTGGTATGGTGATATAGTATGGTCGTAGAGTAACGAGTAGTATATTATGTAAATATATAGGATGTTTCGATCTTTTTAATTGCTAGCGGGGAACCTTTATCCCATCGATTTGTGTTGTTGCTTGGTACCTAGCTGCAGGTAGGTCTTGATCATCGGGAAATTGTGTTTCAATGTATTCTCCTGAACCAGTGTAGTTAGATGGCAAAGATTATCTAGGCTTGATGATATCAAGCCCTGCTTCGGGCTCAGGCGCATTTTGAAATTATAGTCACCTGTGGGGTTGTGGTTGTTCGCATCCAATATGAGTTGGACCTCCTCCTTAGGGTAAAAGCATGAAGAGAGTGATGGATTTTGTTTGGTGTATATAATAGATTGTTTCTGCTGTATTGTGAATGGCTATGTTTTTAGTGATGTTGGGGCATTGAGATTAGTCATAATTTTACTAAAGCCGTAAATTGCAATTAAATATTACAGATAATCTCCTACAAACGGCAATTTTTTTGTGACGTTGAGGTAGCCGGACGAGGATTCGAAGTGCGACGATATTGAGAAAAATTAACGAAAGTTTTTGATTTCACAGAAAAATTATCTACTAGTGTAGCTGTCAGATATATATATTTATATAATATATTATAGTATATATAGTATATTATTATAGTATATTATATGAATATAGTATAATATATAGTAGTATATAGTATATATGATTATGATATTATTATATATATATAATATTACTGTATATATATATACTATATATATATAGAAAATTAATAATTTCTTAATCAATTTTTATATTAATTTAAACGTTTCCAGAAAGTAATAGTAATATAATCTTTAATATATATTATAGTAATATATATATAATTATAGGTATAATATATAGGATAGTATATAATAGTATAGGTAATATATATATAGTATATATATATATAGTATAATAATGAATGGTGAGAGAGTTTTTATATGGTCGAAAATAAAGCGAGGATGTGGCCTGGGTGGATTGTCGCCAAATTATGGTGAAGCGCAATGCCTCTATTTAGAAGTGGAGGTGAATATTAAGTTAAAAAAGCTATAAGAACAAGGATGCATACTATACAAGATATAGTTGCAAGGGCTAACCCACGTGCGTCCATAAAAAGACGGATTGCTGATGTTTCTGATGATAATAATAATAATAATATAATAATAATGATATAATAATATAATATAAAAATAAAAATAATATAATAATTAATAATAATAAGTAATAATAATATATAATATAATAAATTAATGAATAATAATAACAATAAGTAATAATAATAAATAATTGATAATAAGTAATAATGAAATATATGATAAATTTTTATTATTTATTATTATGTATTATTATTATTATTATTATTATTATTATTATTATTATTATTATTATGATTATTATTGATTATTATTATTATTATTATTATTATGGTATTATTGATTAGATTATTATTAATATTATTAACAAAAAGTAATAAAATATTAATATTATTATTATTGTTATATATATATATATAATAATAAAGTAATAAATAATAAAATTAATAAAGAAGAAATAATAATTATCGACAATAAATATGATCTGTATACAAATAATAGAGTATGTGTTAATTAAGGGTATCGGAGTTCCGTGAGTCTGGAGCCGTTTAGTTTCCAGCTAGAAGATAAATAAAGATTAAAGGCTGAGCCGAAATATAGCTGAAATTCGTTTCATTACCGAAACAAGAAATTTCTTTACTTTAAATGTGTTTGAGCCTGAAATGAATATTTATAACACGGAGCCGGGAGCTGAGCCATATTTACTTGAAGCCATAATTACTGCTCACATAGCGTTTAAAAATAAAGTTTGTGGGTAAATTTATATTTTTTTCAATATCTATTTAAATTTTTAAGTGAAAATTATTTTACTTTTATTGATCAAATATGAATAAAGATCGAACAAGCTCCCATGGAACTTCTACATTTGGTACATGACCTACAAT
>JABUQX010123157.1:0-2500 GCA_015478945.1 Trachelipus rathkii
AGAGAGAGATATTATTATTATTATTATTTTATTATTATTATTATTATTATTATTATTATTATTTATTATTTTATTGGCAGGAGTAAAGGCACTAAGGCACAAGAATACCAGTTACAGTAGTTACTGAAAAGATAAACCTGCTGAGTCACAGATATAAGGAGTACTATGCATTCTCTACTACCACACACTACTTCTACACTCTATGAGAGTAAACGACCTCCCCAATACAACACTCAGGTGAGATATATATATATTATATATATTATAATATTTATATTTAATATTTATATATATAATATATATTTTTTATTATATGTAATATATTATATATAGTATATATATATATTATATATATATTATGTATTATATATATATATTATTATATATATAAAATATTATATATTACTATATATATATCTATATATAATATATATTATATATATATTATATTTATATATTATATATTATTTATATAGTTATAATATATTATTATATTATATTATATTATATATATATTATATCTATTAATATATATAATATTATATATATTATATTTTAGTATATATAATATATATATAATAGATGATAGATGATAGATACGTACGATAGATAGATATGATGATAGATAGTTAGAATAGATAGATAGATAGATAGATAAAGATAGATAGAGTGTAGATAGATAGAGAGATAGATAGATAGATTATAGATAATAGACTTTAGACTTTAATTCTTTACTATCGTAAACATCATTTTTGAAATATATTAAAAATCAAAAACTAAAATACGCAATAATTGTATTAGAATCATCTCGCAGAATTTTTCTAGCTTTGTAAAAACCATATTCTCGCTTTTAAGGCATCAAGATCATTTGAAAAAATATATTTGTCACTGCGTATTTTGATTGATATATAAGATAGATAGATAGATAGATAGATAGATAGATAGATAGATAGATAGATAGATAGATAGATAAGATTAGATTAGAGTATGATAGATGATAGATAGAATAGATAAGATAGATGATAGATTTATCAACCAAATAATATAAATAATGAATAATAATAATAATAATATATAATAATATAATATAATAATAATAATAATAATAATAATAATAATAATAATAATATAAATATAATATTGAATTCTTGCACAGGCATCTGTGGCAGTAAGTGCCGTTTAGCAGCTTCTTTGAGGCTAATTTCAGGCACTGAGTGGCATCCTGAACTAGCAAACAGAGACACGCTCAAATTCCAGGAACTTGCCAATGACATCGAAAATGAGGTACTTATATTATATATATATATATATATATATTATATAGTATATATATTATATATATATATATAATATTTGTATATATATTATATATATTATTATATTGATATAATGTATATATATATATATATAATATATATAATATATAATATATACAGTAATATGGCTATTCAGTAGGATCTTTCACCGAAATGGGATTTTTTGAAATTTTGTATTTTTCTCACTTAATTAAATTTAAGGGGAGGGTAATTATTGATTCGTGAACTGAAGCTCAATTTTTCACCCGCCCTAAAAAGAATATAATTCGAATTTTCAGCCGTTTTGACCATATAAACACTAAAATGTAGCTTTTTTTTGACCTCTAAAACGTCGTATTCGAGTGTTGTTCTGTGTCTGTAGTCATTGTTTTGGTATTTTCAATTTCTGAAAATCTAGGTTTTTGACATTTGTCGAAACTCCTCCTAAACTATTTTTCGAAATGACTTCAAACTTGAAAATAACAAAGATTGGACTATTTTAAAAGTGTAGGAACAGAATTTTGATATTTGAACACATATTTGAGCATTGGTCGATTTTCAAAACCTACTATTTTTTGGGTTTTTGAAATTGAAAAATTGGGATATTTTTTTTTCAGTTTAACCGATCTGCATGAAATTTTCAGAACATTTGTAGTCGGGGGAGATGCACATTTCTAACTTAGATAATTTCTTTGTATATGCAGTAGTTTGTTTTTTTTTTTCTTGGAACAAATTTTGCAAAAAAAAAATTTGGAAAATTTTTTAAAAAATTTCTTTTGAGTATACAAAAAATTTCTAAGTAAAGTGTATCTCGGCCAACTATACAAGCCCTGAAAACAGCCTCTTTCCCGGTGTAGAAAAAAATTTCTTAATATTTCACTTTTCAAATTTTTTCGCTCGAAAAGTGAAATATTGATATATTTTTTTTCCTACTTATTGATCAATCAAATTTTCGGCTTTGCTAGTCGGGAAGATACACTTTTTTACTTGTATAATTTTTTGCATACTCAAAAGAAAATTTTTACAAAATTTCCCAAAATTTTTTTTTTGAAAATTTGTTCCAAAAAAAAAAAAAACAAACTACTGCATATTACAGGAATTACCTAAGTAAGAAATGTGCACCTCCCCCGATTACATATGACCTGAAAATTTCATGCAGATCGGATGAGCAAACAAAAAAAATATCCCAATTTTTCAATTTGAAA